>JAIPRM010001554.1:0-36923 GCA_025469315.1 Stegophylla sp. TES_Ste_2020
AATTGTATTTGAAATACTGCCCACCCCCTGGTATTGGCTATAAAACTAAATACATTTTATTTTATTTGTGTATGAGAGCAGAATTCGCGTCGGCGACACGTCAATAGCAAACGGACTTCAAGCGATCGCCGACACTGGCACTAGTCGTATCATGGGACCGTTGGACGTTGTTGATGAACTCCATAAGCTTATCGGCGCCAAAGCTACGTCTTTCAGATCGTTTCAAGTATAGGACAACAATTTGATTTTTTTTTTTTTTTTTGTCATAAAAAACAATAATTATTTTTAACTAAACTCGTTGTCAGGTTGATTGCAACACGATCGATGCATTACCAACAATATCATTTACAATCAACGGTACAACATTTAATCTCAAAGGAAAAGATTACACCTGGACGGTAAGTGGTATCTGTATTTTTTATTTACAAGTTTTTCATTTTATCGTCTATTATAATCAGTGGAGGATTTAATGGATCGTTTAGTCGTCAAATGCAGACGGGGGGCGGCTCACACCTAGAGGTACATTTTTCGTTTTGGGTTATTAATAAAAAAAAATATATATATTAGCAAAATTTTTAAGTAGGTAGGTTAGGATGTTATTGAAACATTTGCACGAGGCCATCTCCTGTGCTAATCGACTGCATTTTAACTCATAAAACCATCACTGATTACAATATATATATATAATATATTTAATTAAAGAAATTTGTACTAATTTTTGTCTTTATGTTCAAGAGTGATTTTCAAATGTGCTTCTCTGGATTTTTGGGCATCGAGGATCTAACATATTGGACTATAGGTAATATGTTCATTGGCAAATATTACACTGTGTTCGACATCGATAACAACAGAATCGGTTTTGCCAATCTGAAAACATGAGAGATCCAATAGCCTCTTATCCAATAGCTACAATATCTAGTCAAAATTATTCGTACGAATATTTTTTTCAATATTTATCAAAACCTGTAAATAATTATTTCAATATGTATTCCCACAATTCATAGTAATACATTTAAATACAAGTTTACAATACAAACGGAAATATTTTTCTCTATTTTTTAATTTTGTATTCTGCGTTTGGCAAAAAGTGTTTTTGTAAAACTATAATTATACTGATCTATGTGTTAATATAATAAATATTTTTTTTTTACCTGTTACAAATCATATATGATATGTAGGTACCTACTTTTTTTTAAAATTGTACCTTCGTAAACTACGTGTAAAAATGGCTAAGTAAAAAAAAAAATATATATATATATATATATATATTAGATCATTAATCACTATAAATATGTGATATCATGAATAAATGCTGAGTATATTGAATTTAAAAGTAAACTTATTTTGTTTCAATAATTTATTTACTTGGCAAGGCATTATTTAGAATATATAATGAATTTTGAGAAAACAATAATTGAGAGTTTTGAAAATTTGAATACACCAACCAAGTCCCACTCAAGAAGTGAAGAATTTATATGGTAGAAATATGGATCCACATCTACCTTGTTTTTATAGCCATTTTTATTTTTCGTGTATTCTTTAAACTAACTAACCTTAAAAATATTTCTACAAATGTAGAAATTCATTAATTAGTATTAATTTTCACAATGTATTTGGGTCAGTGTGTTATGTAAGGCCCAAATTACTAGTTCGTTATCCATTATACACACTCATCAGCAGCATCGTTTACCAAAGTATTTGATTACTGATGTCAATTATAAATTGAAGTATAATACTGTAAAATATGTATTAGTCATTAAGAAGCCATTTGTAATTAATTATTTATTTATTTATTAATTATTTGCATATTAACCGACTATGACGACATAAAAATTTTCATTGATACGTTATCAGCCGACACATACTGTACCTACATTCAGTGGCGCCCACAGGTTTTCCATAAACCGGTGCAATTATATTACTGGACATCCACCCCACCGCTAGATTTCCTTCCAGACACATTGTATTCGTACATATAAATACAAAATACATTCCAATTATTATTTATAATGTAATATATTATTATTGTTCACAATAAAATAATTATATTAAATCATCTGCCAACCAATACCCATCATGACCCACCCCACCCCTTTTGTTTAACTACCAGATTACTACTGATCCAACCCATGTGGGCGCCACTGCCTACATTACAACTGTAATATTTGATTATTGTTGACAAAATTATTTCTTTCGACCATTTTTGTGTTTGGCCAAATTTTCCTCTGTCCATTATGTACTTGGGCGTTTTTGCCTAGCCCCATCTCATTACAACTTTTATTGATGAATCAACAGCTTATTTATTAAAATAAAATGGCCATTTTTCAATACATATTTAGTATATGATATTATACATTTTAAATGAGCAAACCAACTTCATAGAATATTATCAGATCTAGTGAATCTCCATGCATTATCGTTTTACAATGTTGATTTATCGACGATACGAGTCGTAGAAAAAAACAATATAACAAAATCATATTTTATAAACCACCACATAAATGATTCGTCACTCTTGAGAGTTCACAGAGATTTTTTTTTAATAACTTTATCCGTTAATTATTTAATATTCGTAAAAAATGTAATTGAAAAATCCGATCTTAACATCGTAAAATGTATTATTTATATTTTCATGGTTATAAACTAATAATAACTTACAATATAATATAGAGTAAGCTTCATTTATTTGTATTTCCCTTTTATAAAATGTCACAATGAGTTAAGGCTGAAATAATAATAATTTTTGATAAATTGATTATTTTCTAGGACAGTAATTCCCAAACTTTGTATTCATTCCTAAAAAAGACCGGACATTCTTTGCTTTTCGTGTGCAATGTTCTCGGTGGGTGTATTGAATTTAAAAAAAAAACTATAAATCATTTCTATAATAAAACGATTCTAAGTAGTGTCGATACAAATTTTATTTGAACATTTATTACTACTATAACAAATATAATATAATTGAATCAATCAAAGAACGTTATACTTTTCTATTAAACAAATAAAATGTTGTATAATTCACTCAATCAGATCATAATTTATGATTTATAGCAGTTAATAATCAAAAGTTCTGCTACCTTGTTCAATAAGTTGTTGACTTTCATTTTTTTTGAAATAATATTGAATACATATAAAATTAAATGCACAGATTTTCATTTATATTATTTATTTGATGAGATAAAATTCCAAATTTCAATTTAAACTAGATAAATGTTCCAATTCTAAGCTTACTTTGTTTACATTTCAATTGCAAATAAATAAATTACTTACTCAATAATCTACAAAACGTATATATTATATTATATTATTAGGTTTTAGATTATTGTGAAAGTTCTACATTGAATAGTTACTAAACGATACAAAATATAAGATATTTTTATAAACTGTCAACAGAAAAAAAAAAAAAACAAACTGTAATTATGCATTAATCGACTGACAATCGAGAACAAATTGAATGTATATTAAGAAAGATGAGAGAATATAATTTTAAAATAACATTAAAATATACGAAATATGAAATTAATTCTCAATACAAAAATACAATAATTCTTATTAAAAAGTATTATAATCCGACTTAATTGTCAAAACTAAATGCATTTTTATTCAAATAATATATACAATAATAATAATAAACAATAATGAGTATAAAATCGTTAAATATTAACAGAATAAAGGTAAGGCACAGGCTTACCATAAAATATTAACCTACATAATTAATTATTATAATTTTTCAAATAAAATATGGATATTTATTGGTTAACATCAAAGTAAAAAAAAAAAGAAAGAAAGAAAATTTATATTCGATAATTACCCACAGTAGTTAGGCAGTACGGTACCTAATTAATAAACTTACAATTATCTACATTTTATAGATAAAAAAAAATATATATATAAATATATAGTGAAAATTCTAATTCTTAATTTTATAAAATACATTTTTATTAAATTTTGTTTATTTTCAGTCATTAAGACAAATTTGTCGTCAAGTTCCTTAGAACCGATCATCAACAATGATCTACATTAAATCAATAAAATATCACAGAGTGCCTCAATAATAAAATGAATCAATTTGGTTAAAAACAAATATATATATAGTTCTTATTTAAAAATAAGAAAGTAAAGAAAACAGATTAAAAATATATTTAAAAAAAAAAAAGAATAAGAAAAAATATGTTAAAGATGAAAATAATCACAGCCAAATAGTATTGTCTGAGAATCCAAAGGATGACAATGACTCTTGACTTCATGAACCATTAGGCAAGTCTTGTTACAATTATTGTTTGTCTTTTTCAATATTTACGTTATTTTTGCTTTCTGATTTTAAACTCGAAGACATCCGTTGATAATGTGGCTTCCACGTGCCATTGGGTCGCTGATAATCTAAATGATCGTACTGTAGTTCTATATAAGAGAGAAAAAAAAACAAACAATTAAATTTAATATTAAAATGTGTAAATACAATAATACGATCTTAAAATATTTGATAATAAATAGTTACAATTAATTTAACACAAAACGATGGAGAAATTGAAAAATTAATATTGTCTCATAAATGTATAAATTTTCAACTGTACAATTATACAGAAAATTATCTAATATTAGGATTCTTACCAGCTTCTGTTAATTTTTTTTCTTCGATCTCGTCGTAGACGTTTTCCGATTTCAAATCGTCCAAACATTCCAGACTATTATAGATGTTAGGGTTGTTCAAATCGGCCTCCCTGTTTTTCAAAGACGATACGCAAGACGATGATAAATTAAAACTATCACTGTCGTCCATCACTGATGAAGAACAACCGGCATTCATAAAACTATTGGTGTTTTTCAAATTGTTTTTGATCTGACAGTTGTTCAATGATTGATGTTCGTCGGATGTTCCGACAGATGAACCAGTCTGTCCAAAAGAATACACAGGGTTGTCGAAATGGAATCGATCTAAAAAAAAAAAATGTCAAATAAAATATTAAAATAACTTTTAATATAACCGAGTTAAGCATAAATTCTAAAATACAAAAAAATACATTAAAACGGAAAATATTAAAAAATTATCTCTGAGTGATATTTAAAAATGTCTATAGAATTTCACACAAAAATAATGAACCGATTGCATTCAATAAAAGTAGTATTACCTTGGTTTAAGCTGCGCGGATCTGCACCATATTGCACGTGAGCAATAACAGTCTTCAGAGTGGCAACACGTTTTCGATAATATAAAAACAGTATGATCAATGCAGCAAGTGATAAAATAGCAAAGAACATTCCGGCTAAGGTGCCCGAAGAACTCTTTTCGGTTTCTGTCGAACCGACTATTCGGTCACTTACTAGTTCATCACAATTGTCACCTAAAAAAAAAAAAAAAAAACAAATATCATATATTATTAAAATAAAATTCTATTAACTAATATATAACTAGAAGAAAAACTATAGAAATAAATCAGGTTACATAAAAAAATTATTTGAAGCTATAAAAAATTTAAGTACACAATATTATTATGTACTTCAGTTTTTCCTAAATATTCATTCATTTAAGACATCAGTTAGAGATAATCAAATTAATTATTAATATGACAATCTCCTAAATGTCATATTTAATGAATAAATATTTAGGACTCATCAAAATATCAAATTAAAACCAAACATTTATATTAATAGATATCATAATATTTGTCCACTTTAGTTATTAATGTAACAAACGTGTTTTTATATTTTTTTGAATTGACCCTGGGTAAATAAAAAATTACAATTAAATTCAATCTAGATGAAAATTAAATCAAACAGTTACAACATGTTTCTATAAGTATATGCCAGATAAGATGCGTGCAATACAATTGTATAAACTAATAATTTATATACATAGAGAGATATAAATATTAGTTAGCTCACATCCTGCTGTTATGCATATGCAACAGTGTTTACGAGGTTATCAAAATTAAAAACAGAAAAATCATAACAAATTTATTTGTAATTTGGCTAATGAAATGAACATCATTTCGGAAATATATTATTTGATAACAAGAATGCGAAGCGGTCAGTTGAGCGCATTAAATTATTATAAATTATAATAAATACGTCCTATATTAAACAGGATATGATCGTTTGAGCTGCTTATCCATATAACCCTGTCTACATTTTTTTAGACAAACAACTCACAGAGACTACAGCCTAATCGAATACGCAAGAATTCTTTACTTTCTTTAGAACTAAAAACTTTGCTGTTTTTAAACCCAATTTTTTTGGTAGTTTTTCCTTGTTTTTGAAAAAAAAACCTTTAATTATTTCTTTACATTATCATCCAGAGTCATCAACACTGGATCCAATAAGGTTTCAGGACAAAACTTTTATTAGATAAGTCGCACATTAAAATGGTAATAGAAAAATAAATAAAAACAAAATCGTGAAACAATATTAGCTTCTTCGCTCCACACTCAGAACTTAAAATATACATATTGAAAATGGTAAATTATTATGATTCGTGGCTTACCCTGGAATCCATGTCTGCACACACAACCCTTGGCAGCGTGACAAACAAACCTGTCGCTGGTGCAGTTGCAAATTGACATGCAGTGGTCGCCGTAATACTGATCGGGGCATACTGTTGAACAAACGTCGTAAAAAATCGATGAAGGAGCAAAAATTACGTTTGTTAGCCGAGTCTGTACTACTTACCTTCGGAACACGTAGGTCCGGTGTAACCAGCTTTACAGTGACACGCGCCGTCGATGGCGCGACAGTTAGCGCCGTTTTGGCACTTGCATTTGAAATCGCAATTTATGCCGTACGTACCGGCCGGACATATTTTTCCGCAATTGGTACCCGTCCAACCCGGGAAGCAGTGGCATATACCTGAAAACATGCCAGCAGTTCGATAAAAGTTAGGTAGAAAACGAGTTGTTGTATTTGTCTCGTAATCTCAAAGAAAAAAATAATAGATCTCTTATGAAAACAATAATATATACACACAATACGGATAAACAGAATTATTATATAAAATTTACAAAATTAATTAATTTAAGTAATTAAAGAACGTGACGAACGCTTAAAAATAAATTTCAACTAATTTTTTTTACACTTATTACACATTTTTACAACCACTTTTAGCAAAATATAAATACTGTCTAAAATTTAAGCAATATTTATATGGTTTAAGTTTTTATAATTACCTACTCTACGTTCAGCTTTATCTAATCGTTAATTTGTATATTTGTAAATAAATTTTGTTAAAATATTAACCGTGTTTGTTTTGCTATAATATTAAAGACACCCAATCTATCAATAATATTTATTAATTATTGTTATTTTTTTTTTAGAGTCCCGAACCCAGCTTTAAAATATTCCAATTTTTTTTACAATATTATTATATTTCAAAAGATTATGTTCCGCGAGTTAAACAAAAAATTCCCAACCCTACTCGTACCCCAGCTCAGTGCGGAAAAAATTTTTTAAACGCTAAAATAAAATAAATAGTCTCTGCCACATGGCACAGCCGCGACGACTTACCGGTAACGTGATGACAGTCTCCGTACTCGCAGTCGCACGACTTCCGACATCCTTGGCCATATGACTTGGCCGGGCACGCGTGTTGGCATATAGGCCCAACGTAGCCAGGTCGACATTTGAACTCGCCCGTCACGTGGTCGCAAGACAAGTTACCTGGAAGGAAAAATTTGCATGTCAGAACTCAGAATAAGCATCTCACAATTAACCATCTCCAATTATTGCAATGTCAGCACTCTAAATACTTTAAGCTTTGTTTTTTTTTTTTTTTTTTTTGAGATAAACTGTTGTAAAAATAAAAAATAAAAAGTTTTAAATATCTTTGGTTTATAACTATGAAAAAACAAATTGATAAGTTACGACTAAGCGTATGTTATAAATTGCATGTTTAATATACATCACATTTTCGGTACATCAAAAAATGTTTTATTTGAAAAAAAAGATTCACATCATCAAAAATAAATGGCACATCAAAGTTGAAAAAACTATAGACGCTAATATTATATGGGCAAAAAAATGTTATGACTAAAGATTTCAAGAGTTATCAATTATGTAGTAATACGCAGACTAAAATACATGGAATCGATTGCATTAAAAATTAAATTTTTATAACACAAAAACACACAGAGTCTATCATAATAAATATTAAACAATTATAAAACTATATATATATATATATAAATTTTTTTTCAATAGATATATAGATTACTTCGGTTAGTAATATAAAAAACTCCAAGAGGCAAAACTACTTTGCTGAAAAGATAAAATATTAAGAAGGATTTCTATTAGATATCTTCGCAGAATTAGATCAAAGGAATTTGATTTTGGAAGGAAGCAATAGAAAATCAACAAGTAGAAGAGGATATATTATTTTTAGTGAGTCCATCACGATAATAATTTAAAAAAACTACCAAACCGTCATCTTATTGCTGTCTCATACCATATTACATTGATGAAATACATTTAAATATAATAAAGCAATTACACGACTACTGTGGGTGGCGATGATTTCTACCCTTTGACTTTTGTGCCTCATATGAGCAATTAGTAGAAGGCTTAAGGGAGTTATGCCCCCTCAAAACTACTTACAGCCCTCCAGATTTTTTTTTTTTTTAAATTGCATAAGTTTAATGTTTTTGAGGGAACTAAATCAATCGAAAAAAAACGTTGAACTTGCACTTACCATCTGTATGCCGATCCGGACATGTCTCGTTGCACTGGAGACCATATGTACCCGATTTGCATGGAAGACTGCACTTAGGCCCTTCCCAACCACGGGCGCACGTGCACTCACCGGTTATCTGGTTGCAGGAGCTGTCACTATGACAATCGCATTCCTTCTCACAATCTAGGCCGTACTTGCCGCGTGGACACAACGTTTCACACAGTATACCTACAAAAATGAATGCACTTTATTATTAGGACCAAGATTTATAGAAAAATCCATATTTCTATATACATCACTTAAAAATACCAGGGCTACCACTTGGTTTCTATTTCATCTAATACAATTTCTATTTCATCTAATGTAGTCTTTTTTTTTTTTTTTTAATTTTTCAAATAAAAGTACCATATTTATGAATTTGGTCTCTTTTAGTTACTTGTTTTTCACAAATTTAACTTTATTATGTAATATTTGGTACATAGAAGTGGCGCATAAAACCTATGTATCAATTTAAAACTATATTTTTATACATTCTAAAAATTATTTAGGTACTTTCATTTATTATGGAAACTTAATAGGGCTTCTACACACTTACTATTTATCACTTTGCTCACATTTCCCCACTTTTATATCAGAAACTCTCTTTTTTCACTTAAAAGTTAAGATAACTTAAAATTAGTTATGTATTTATTTAATCAAAACAATTCGGATAGTTAATTATGTTTTGTAACTATTTTTATACACTGTCAATGTAATAAATAATAATGACTAAACCTAGGGGAGGGCTACAATTGTCTAGAAAATAATTGTATGGAATGCAAATGTTTCACAAAACACACCATTTCAACTATATACTAATACACTATGTATATGTTTGTTTTGTGTATATTATACATTATTATTTAAATTATAATGATAATTACCACCCCATTCGAACTTGCACTTGCATTCACCGGTGACTGCGTCACAAGATTCTGTGTTCTCCCAGTTACACTGGCAGGTGTGACTGCAATTTCTGCCGTACTTTCCGGGTTCACATTGCAACTCGCACTTTTCCCCTGTAAAACCTGGTTGGCAAGTACAAGAACCTGAAACAAACAACACAGAATCGATTAGTCTAGTGGTTCCCAACGTTTTGAGACAACTTTAAATAAAAAATGTTGAGGCCCATTTAATAATATAATACATAGTAAATAATTTTACATACTAATACAGGCACCTTAATATGTATCACAATAAATATATAATGATCACTTAATATGTAAAAAATTAGGAAAAATTTTTGGAAAAGAAAATTAAAATATATATATATATTATAAAGAAATGAACTCTACTGTATTCATGCTCAAAAACAAGAGGTTAAGTTAATAAAAACTCAATGCAATTTTTGAAATTGTTTGTCTTTCATGAGAGAGTCAATATCAGGATTATATTATATTAGATTTAGCCTCAAATCACTTATTATTTTTTAAAAAAATTAATTGAAAAAAAATAAATAAAAAAAATTGTTATGACATCCCCCCCCCTCCTTACAAGCATAATTTTTTCTAGAAGTAGGTTTTATGTAAGACAAAATAAAATAATAAGTGCTTATTATTATATCAAAAGATCAAAGAAATAATAAATCATATTTGGTAATTAAAAGCTATGATTGTATGTTTATGAGTATGTTCACAAATAAAATTTTTAATTTAACAATTATTCAAACAAAAATAATGCAATGTATTATTTTATGTAATTTATGGAAATTAATCACTCTGAGTGCTTATTAATTATTCCTTACTACAAATTTATTATATAAATTTAAAATATAAAAATAAATTAATATTTAAATTACTTATTGAATTCACACTGAACAAATACCAAAATTTGAATACTGAAAAGTAGTACTTTCTAAAGAACAACTTTTAAAAAAAAATATTATAGATTGTATAGTTTCTGTCATAGTTATAAATTTTTTTTGTCCCTAGATAATTTGAGTTATTGAGATTCCACTATACATTATATAATAAATTAATTTTATTAAACATGCGTTTGCAAATTAATACTTTATTAAAGTTAGATTCCTGTGTTTGAAAAATAAAAATATTATTATAACTAAAATTGCCATTTACCGTCAACAGGACTGCACGCTGCATCATTTTGACATTGACATTCGTTTTTACAATTTTCACCGAAATATGATTTCTCACATGGCAAATCACATTGCTGTCCTCTCCATCCCGGTGGGCATAAACACATACCAGTTTCTGGAGAGCACTTAGCACCGTTATTACATTGACACACATGGGAACAGTCTTCACCATATGTACCTTCAGGACATGTTAAGTTACAAGAGTTTCCATGATATCCTAAAAATAAAAAGACATTTATCAAACCTAATTTTAATAAACATGTTTAATCAGTGATAATTTAATCATTTCTATTGTAGTGAATTTCGTAAAACGCATATTGAGCCTTCTTAAATTTTGAGATTTATCTGCATTTTTCATTTTTAATATTCATGCGAAAACTCAATTAAATTTAAGTAGTAAAAATATTTTCTTTAATTTTAATTTTTTAACTTCTCAGTTAGGTACATATTTTAAATTTCAATATAAAATACTCATAAAATATTTATTTAATATAGATTAGACTTACCAGGGCCACATATGCAAGTACCATTATTAGGCAAACATTGTGCATTGTTATAACAATCACATTTTCTACGGCATTTTTCACCGAAAGTGTACAAAGGACATGGTCGAGAACACATTGGACCATCCCAACCGGCTACACACTCACAAGATCCTGTCCATGGATGACACCTGAGGAAAGAATATTTTATACATTTTAAACACGGAATTTGACTTAACTTTAATATATATATATATATAGAATTACAGGAGCTAAAGCATGGAATATAAATTTCAAAGTTCAAAATTTAAGAATATATTCTAAATATAAAAGATTGTTTACTTTAAATGAAATATACAATGAATTAATATGTAAATTAGTATAGATTATATCATATATCTCATTCTTACAAATTTGTATTTTCGACCACGCATTCACATATTTTGTCACATCTTTCTCCATAAAGACCATCTGGACATATTCTCTTGGAACATTTTTCACCTTTCCAACCATTTTTGCATACACATTTTCCGTTCTTTGGATCACATATTGAATTCTCTGGACAAGTGCAAATTTTCAAACAATTTGGACCGTACATTCCTTCTGGGCAGATATCTTTACACTAGAAATAAAACGTTAAAGTTATTATTATTTAAATATTAAAATAAAACATAATTCACATTACTTTTTCTCCATAATATCCTGGTAAACATTGACATTTCCCAGTAATATGATGACAGTTACCTTCATTGAAACAATCACATGACTTGCTACAATTCAATCCCCATTTTCCAGGTTCACATTTCTCCCCACACATCAATCCCTAAAAATAAATATTAGGTATAACTATAACAATATAATTTTAATAATTATCAATTAATAAAATCATAATAACATGGATGAGATTTATTAATAACTAATTAATAATTATAGTACTATAGAACACAGTTAAAATAACAGAGTTCAAACATTCCAAATTTGTTTTTAAACATCAAGGTATTTTAATGCTATTTGCCAATATTGAATGTTTGCCAATATGCAGGTAATTAAAATCCGATTTATATTTTGATTATCGTAAATTGTTATTTTAAATCACGATGTAGAGAAGATAAGGTGGTTCCAATCATAGAAAATCTTGATGCCATTTTCGACGGCATTTTGGTAGTACTGCGGCGGCATGTCAGAGTGCGCCACAATGTGATAGGTGGCCTTTTTTATTCTCTTTAGCATGTAAAATGATTGATATTTAGCGGTATTTAGTCAGTTTTTTTCCTTAAGTCCTTATTTTTTTTGTATTTAGTGTGTAAACATTATTAAATATATTAAATACTAACTAATAAGTGATTATAAAGTATATAAAACAGATTCAGTAAAAAAAAACTTTTTCAGTCGTAGTATGTTTGGTGGCGCACTCTGACGAAAAATCTTCGAACCACCAAAATGCCGTTCAATTTGGCATCAATTTCATTGTACAGAAAGATAGGGAAGTGGAGACACCTTATCTTTTCTACATCGTGTTTTAAATTTAATTTGAGGTAGCCAATTTAACAAATTTAGATCATTCTTATTATTAAATTAATACTTACTGTATTTTGTATATTTTGCACATTTCAACATTTTTTACTTATTTTACATATTTGAACTTTTAAAGTGCATATTTTTATTTATAGCACATATTTTTGTTCTGTCTTATATTTAAATGTTCACAACCACATATCAAAAAAAATTACGACTGGTCGCTAGCATCAAAGATAAGATGGCTACCTAACTATATTATACCATATATATACTGACACAATTTTACAAGTAAAAATAATTCGTACGAACGCACGACACTGACTGATCGGTTTTAAAGTTTTTGTATCTAGTGATTTTTGATATAATATTGTAACTTTCATGTTTAAACGTGAACGTGCATATATAAAAATTAATAATACATATTTCGTGGCATATTACAGTATTTTCAAAAGTATATTTTTAAGATTTTTAGTGCATATAAATCCGTTATCTAGTTATTATTGACATAATATGATGTCACGCAAATATTATAGGTATCTACTTATGTTTGTGTGTTAAAATTTTCTTTTAGTTGTATTATGGATATCTAGTCAGTAGTGCTCAAAATATTTTACACAAAATGTATGGTTTGCACAACAAAAACAGTTGGGAATTGCTGCACTATTTCATTAGACCATGGATTTTATTCCAGTCTATTTGCATTTAACAATCTAATAATCAGTAAACCTTGACAACAAATTAACAGAAAAAAATATATTCAATTCCACTGCTATCAAGAACATTTTCTATTAAACATGACACTATTTTAGTAGGTGACATTTAAAACTAATAAAGGTATATTACGTACCGCCCATCCCGAAGAACACACACATTGGCCGGTTTGGGGATCACAACTACCACCGTTTTGACATTTACATTCGCTTTGACACTCGTCTCCATGACGACCAGATGGACATTGTTGATCACATCTAAATTCACAATAAATATATATGTTTTTAAATTTTGATTCCCAACTCTGCTGCACGGTGGCATAAAAATGTGCTGTGAAATTCTGCAATTGTACTTTTTTTTTTGTTTTGTTATTAAGTATGTTTACATATTTTATAATATTTATTACAATAATTGAAATTAGTTATATTTGAAACATTGACTTAGAAGAGTGTCATGAAAATGTATAAAACCATCAAGTAAAAATGGTTGGGAATCTCTGGCCTAGATTTTAGTGGAAAGAGTTAAACCAACATCTCGGAATGCAAATAGATCAATGCAAATAAATCAATAACAAATATGATTAAATAGTAAGAAGAAAATCTTTAAATATATCGAATTGAGAATAAATGAA
Organism: Stegophylla sp. TES_Ste_2020; assembly: GCA_025469315.1. Lineage (NCBI taxonomy): Eukaryota > Metazoa > Arthropoda > Insecta > Hemiptera > Aphididae > Stegophylla > Stegophylla sp. TES_Ste_2020. The sequence continues at coordinate 14,136 of JAIPRM010001554.1, forward strand.
TCCAACAAATAGTTTAACTTCTAAGTTTATGACTTACAGTGGTCCTCTAAATCCGGGCGGGCAATCACATTTTCCAGTCACGTGATGACAAATGGCACCATTTTTACAAGGACATTCCTCGGCACAATCGATGCCGAAATTAGGCGGGGAACATTTTTCTGAACAGTCTCTTCCCATCCAACCAGCTAAACACTTGCACTGACCATCATAAGGATCACACGGTGATCCATTTTCACACTGACAACTTTCGGTGCAGAATTCACCAAACTTCCCAAGAGGACACGCTATAGAAAAACACAATATTTTACTGTGTAATATTCAGTTAAATGTATTAAAATCATTCTTACTTTTATTGCAATACGGTCCTCCATAGTTTTCATCACACTTGCAAATGTTTGGTGATATACAAGTACCGTGTTCACAAGGATACTGACATACTGGGATACAGTTAGTTCCATTTGGTGATGTGATATATCCTTCACAGCATTCTTCAATAGGCCTTTTCTTTTCTACAACCTATAAATAATAAACAAATAAATAACTTCTATCAAACATATTTTATAATTAAATTAAACTCATCAACATGTTAATATTTAGTTAATATTTTATAATTCATTTCAACCCATCCATTTAGAATTGAGTGTGCATCACTGAATTGTGTAATATGTGTAGCATAACTATGCTCATTTTTATAAGAAAGTTTTAATTTTGAATTTACCTGCTGTGAAACAACATTTCTTAATGCGATTTTATATCTGGAACATTTTAATTTGAAATCCGTAAAACATAAATATGTCTCTCGTATTTGGTATGGTTTCAGTTCAGTTATATTGACCGTCACATTGTACCTGAAATGTAAAGCTCAAAATTGAATAGAAGTAACATACAATTATGGTAAATTTAACTATTTTTTTATAAATCTAAATGCGTATAATATTTACTAAATTTTGAATATTTTAACCATGGGAATATGTAAAAAGATTTCATTTCAAAGGAGAGTTTTTTTTCAATTTTGATTATAAGCGTTAATGATAGTAGTGAAGTAGTTTATTAATTATTAGGCGTGTTCAAAACAATTAATCAAATTTGGAATATAAATGAAGTTTGTCAGCTTTTTATTAACCATCAAAAAGTATAATATTACACTGTATTGACATGGCTACGGATCGAGGTAGAGGTGGATTTTAATCTGTTTCCACCTTCAGTGACCTTATCATTTAGACTATATAAACTCAAAGATCAAACACAATGATATTAAAACGATTATTATAGTTATACATTAACTTATTTAAATGTAGTAACAATAAAATAATTATTGATTGTGTATTTCATTTCATTTTTTTTTTTTTTTTTTTTGTTAAGTTATAATAAAAGTACAATTTAATTTTACACAACATATAACATTAAGTAATATTATATACATACATATTACTCATATTAGCCAATTAACTTAATTGAAAATAAGAAGGCTTTGTTTCCTAACATTTTCACATTGTATTATATAACAGTAAACACTATTCATTAGCATGCATTTCTCAAGTTTCACAATTTTTTTTCTAATAAAATAACTTGTCACATAGTCTATTTTCTTGTCAATATTTTTTTTTTTTACAATAAACAAAATACATTATATATTAACTTTAAACCTAAGTAAATTTAAATAAAATATAAATAAACAAAAACAAATGTAATTATCATGAAAAAAAGTTTTTATACATTATCATATTTATATTGATAAACTTGGAAAACTCTTTAGCCCAATAATTATTGTTCACATAAAATTGATGATTATTCAAATAAATCTATTTACTATATATAGGCTCAATTAAGGGGGCTTAGCCCCTTCTGGCGAGACTAAAGCCCCCTCTAGGAAGAATTTTTCTTTTTGTTAGTAATTAGTTCTTGGCTCCGTAACGCAATGAGCCAAGATAGATTTACAAACATTATAAATATTAAATCATTATTATTTGTAATATTTTAATATTATTTGTTTAATTTTAATGCTGGAATGCGAAACTATAGTCAAACCAAATATTCAAATGAAAGGTTTATCATAATGAATATAATAATATAAATCTGTTAGACAAACATTGATGTTATTTAAATAAAATCAATAACTTAAACAAAATGCAAAACTTGTAAAAAATATAATTATATGACGTTGAATAAATTACATTAACTCTCTAGTCTAAATTTTGTAATGAAACTGTAATAATGTTTTAATTATTATCTTAATAGTTGTTTATTGACTATACGTGTCGTATGTACTTACGTTTCCACTCTTGTACAAACATTAGGTCCTTTAAGCTCAGATTTCAACTGAACAGAACAGCACTGGTGGGCAAGTAATAACGCCACAGCGTACACAAATGAACTGTAAAAACGTGTCATGATTGCCAATGATCACATATGATAAAATATTAATTTACATGATGGTATCAGTCCAGATAATCTACAAAAACAAAATAATAATAAAATATTAGGTATTTATAAAATCAAAAAAAATTAAATTACTCATCAAGTCAATATAAAGTGGTCATTAACCTCGTAATTATCCAAAAAGTTGGTTAATACTTCCATATACATACAAAACAAAACATTGGTTTTTATTAGTGTTTTTAAACATTTTTCTTATACTTATATAGTAAACCATTTTATTACATGCTCATGTAGATTTCTATTTATGCAAGGACATTATGGGTATTTGTCCAGGGCCCATACAGATCAGGGATCTACAAATTGGATTTAATAATTATTTTAATTTTAATTAATCCTTAAAGATGAAGAACTTAAAAAAATGTTTGCACATTCAAAAATATTGTTTAAGATATAAATCATATTTTTAACTATCACACAATGTAGATCAAAAAGAAATACTTATACTAAAAATTATCAATTATAATTGACTGCGTTATTTTTACAGAATAAAAAATATATGAGTTGTGAAGATTTTTTAATACTTACATTCAAGTACTATCTTCCAATTTATTAATTAAGTACTGATTGGTCATTATATTTACTAATTTTTATAATAATATGCATATTTTTTATTTTGTCCTGGGCCTCTAGAAAATTCTAAATCAAGCTCTGTGTTTTTAATGAAAAATTTATCAGATTTTATTAAAAAAAGAAATCCGCTAGCAGTCCACTACTCAAATTTAACGACAGAATTGACTTACAATAATCGTATAAATGCAAAATTAAAAATATTAAAAGTCAAGATAATATTTTCTTTGAAAGTATTATATATAGTAATAATACTTCATTTCACGTTTCACCTGTCCCTCGATATATCAAAGAAATTAATATTTAAATTATCAAATGAGACTAACCTACAAAATCGCACTTATATTTTTTTTTCTACTATTTATTGTATGCTTGTTAATTTCTAATATTTAGTAAATGTATAATTCTGTACAATCATATAACTATTTTGTTTGATATAAAAAAAAAAGTGGGAACCGACCGTTTGCGTGTCAGTACACAGAACTACAGAAATATTAAGAAATATTATCAATGTTGACAATAATATAGTTACAAATTGTTTCTTAATGTCGACGACTAATTAGTAGCAATCGTGATTTAAAAAATAATTTCAATAAAACGACGATAAGGAAATCGAAACTACACTACAATAAATATGGTTTGTGAAATAATTATTATCGTGCTACTAAAATCTAAATTACACTCTTGTCTAAAGCGACACAAAGACGTAAAGAAGTAAATTGAATACATATCATGATATTGGTACATTGCAGCGTAACGCACGTTTCGTTCGGTGGTTCTTCAATCTCAAAACCCGAGCATAGAAATCGTGGAGTGTGGTTAGGTTAAGATGTGGCTGCACGTACGCGTCAGTTGTGTGTGTATTATAATTGCGTTGGAACAAAGAAGGCGCGTTAAAATTTATCAGACAACCGCGGGACGTGATGGTGTTAAAATGTCGTTTAGACTGTGTTTACAATATGAAAAAAAATAAAAAAATATCTATATATATATATTATACAATATAGTCCAAAATGTACATTAATTATAATAGTTATTACAGAGCTGGGTATGATTTCAAATCCTTTGGATTTTGAAAATCCAAAATCCATTCCAGATTTTGGATTTTAGAAAACAATTTAAAAAGCATTTTGATTTTTGATTTTGAAAATCATATTTAAAATGATTTAAGACTAGTCAGTTTGTTCACAAACATAATATTTTACATATCTACGTGCAATGTCCAAACGATAAAAAAAAAAAATGTGAGTTGTAAAAATACTGAGTTATATAGACATTCAGTGTGAAAAATACACGAAAGTTGCAAATTTTAAATCTAAAATGTTAAATTCCTTTATTAATTTACATCCACTTGAGAGTATTTTCGGAGATCGATTTTTGAAAATTAAATGGAAAATATAACGCGAAAATATTTTTGTTATTCATTTAAATGATCGATAAACATTAATTCGTGTAAAACTCTATGTTTGAGACTGATTTAAATTTTCAAAATTTACAATTTGACCATATTGTGTACAAGCACTATGACCTAGTCAAAACTAACAAGGCTACTGTAAATATGATATTCGAGTGTTCATAGTTTTGACTCGACGAGACTTAAATACATATTGAATATCAATATTTACATTCATAACAAAATCATTAATTAACAATTTATTACGTAATACCTCAATGAAATAAAATCTCTTTATATAAATTTAATGCTATGAATTACACAAATTTAAAAAAATTATACATCAGATAATACGTTTTTGAATTATAGATTTTGAATGAAGTAAAGAAGCTAGTGTTTTTACAATGATGTTTATTTTATTTATTCTTTTTTTTTTGTGTACACTTTTTCTTATGGAAATACTTGTCCAAAAGTTTCAACCAATAACTTTTTGAAACCGTAGTTGGTACTTTAAAGAAGTCATTTTTTGAATTTTTAATTCTCCAATTTTTTTGAAAAACTACCCAAATTTTGACAAAAAACTTGAAAACCATAATTTTTTGATCCAAACTTTATGAAAATTTAAACATAGATAGACAATAATAGGAGAAACATTTTGGCGCAAGAAAATTTCGGACATTTTTCTTACACTTTTTTTCTCGAGTCAATGAAAACGACTATGCCACACAATGCGAATAAAAAAAAATCTTTCTTATGGCGCGTTTTACTACAACCACAATTATTATTAAACATTTTTAGTTTTAACAGTGTTATCCTCCTCTATTCGCACATACCTTTTGAAGAGACATTGCATACAATCCAAAAAATGATTGGTCTTCTACGTGTGTGGGGAAGAACAAAATATACACTTCAATCGCCGAGCTCAAATTTGAAACGTTTAACAATTATTATCCGTAGAAGATTACCATGCGCGTTGCACAGTCAAGTACTACTCAGTTAGTAGTTATAACTAGTTTTAGTTACGTCACTCTACGTCATCGTCTAAACACACTGTATTAGTTTATTAACGTATTATTATTATCATCGTAGGTACACAATAAAACATTATTACGTATACATGACTATATTATATAGACTCTCTGGTATAACACGTTAAACAATACGGTGTGCCACGGTAGGTTTTTGGTATAGACAAACAATAAATATAATATTTTAGAAAGTAAAGCATATTTCCCATAACACGAGACGTTTTAATTACAAGCAATGTAAATCACACCAAGCATTTTTCTAGAGACCAAGTGATAACAACATTTTATAATTTAAAGAAATGTATGCACTAGCATTCATAACAAAAAAATTGCTTCGTGTCAAAAACGTATTATTTGTATAACGATAACACGACAGATTATTAAACGTGTCTGATTTACAATGCTGATGAACAACGGCAAAATATTTTATAATACAACCAGCCACAAAGACGGCTTTCTTTCATTAAAATGTATTGAATAATGTCATTAATTTATTATCATCAATTATATTTATTCATGATAGATTAAATAATGGAGTACAAAGGATTTGCTTAAAATAGTTATTGCGTCACAAAATATTTTTAAACTTTATGTGGTTTTAAACAAAGAAGATAAAAGCATTTTTTTCTAATCATTGATGTACACTGTACACGAGTGGGAAAGAATTGTATACACAACCTATACAACAGGAGTATACGATTAAAGGTTAAAAAATATTGTTATTTTTGTTTGTTTTCAAAATACGAAACGAATCAAATTGCCTGTAAACTAAGTAAAAATTTCAACTGTTAATTGCTTTGAACTTATTATTACTAATGTCTTCAAAATTATATCAGTTTTTCTCGATTTGTACTTAGTTATTATAATAATTATATAATATATTAAAACAAGAATTAATTCAAGTTAGTACACCAACTTGTATATTGTAAAGTTGTATCATCGTTAGAAATTTATAAATAATTTTACCGATTCATTAATAATTTAATAAATGTCGAGTTAAATTAATTAATTTGAAAACTAAAAACAAGCATTTTGTCATAACATAATATTTTTTCATAATATTTTTATATAATATTTAAATTAAATATTATAATAATTACTTCGATACACACAAAATTATTAATTATAGGTAACTAATATAAAAATGAATATCTAATTTTATAAAATTTCTCTCTCATTACTTAACATTTATTTAATTGCAAATATTTAAACTCATTTCTGGTGAAAATACGGGGGTCCGGAAATCGGCCCATAATTTACCTTTTTTTTTTGAAAAGATAACCGGTAACTGGGTCACCAATAATTTACTTTGAGAAATGTCCTATCTAATTATTGATATCGTTGGCCAACACTAGTAATAAATAGTGGCTCCATTAACTTTCAAACATTTTGTATTATTTATTTATTTATTTTTTTTTTTTGTGGATCAATACTCGGGTCACTAAGAATAAAATTATTTTATACCCCAAACCAGGTTAGATAAAATGTGGCTCAATTACCGACTGCCCAAAAATACATAATATAAGGAAGAATAATGATTTAGAGATCAGTTATGCAATATTGCTCAACGCTCCCACTAAATGATACTATAAAATAAAAATAGTTTGATAGCAATGTCTAAAATAAGACAAAATTAATATTAAATGAATATTCAATAGTATTATTATAAAATTCAAATATTTAATTTACTATTTTATCCATTTTAAATTTTTTTATATTTTGCTAGCAGTTTTCAGTATAAGTTTTCTAAAATAATATTTAATCATAAACAAAAATTTTAAATGTAGAACAAACAGAGGGCCCAGAAACTCCTGCATGTCTAATTGTCTCAATTCATTCACCTTGACATAAAATAACTTTGTTTTATTATTTTAAGTGCCTTTATTTATACTCCCTAACATAAAAAATTACAAAAAACGTGAATTATTTTTATGGCGAATGAATAAACCGGTGGCAAAATATAAAACCCTGGTAGGTGCGAATCCCTAAATCTAGGTACCGGAATCGCGCAGGTAAATCGTAGAGGTCCTAATTATTATTATTTATTTCTTATATTATTATCCTTATTATTCTTTTTCGAAAAAACCAAAAAATAAATTCCTGTATCTAATTTCTTTATCTCTCTGAAACATAAGAATGTTAATAAATAATACATTTAATGAAACAATATTATTATATTTCAAATTTATAACGTAAAGTATTTTGAGGAATCCCTTACGTTTTGATCGTATCCTTTTTATTATTATTATTATTATTTTCTAATACACATTTACAAATTTTTACTTTGAAAGGTAATCATTAAATTCTGTTTAGCAACGTAACTCTAGTGATTAGACAACACCAAGTTTATTAGACAACTCACAATATTATTCTAGTGACAAATAAGAATTAGACAACACAAGATCGGTTGACAGAGTTGTGAAACAAACAAGCTCCGAAGTATCAGGGTCCGATGCGATCATATATAGTCGACCTCAAAAGACCGCGACCTGCACACCGGCAGAGCACAACAAAACGTTTGAACTGTTTAAACGTTCAACAACCAGGGTCCACAGTTCGCAGCACAAAACACGGTTTCCCCTCGGAAATAAAAAATAATAATAATAATATTCCAACGATTGTTTAATTATTGTGTTTATTGTTTATGTGGATCGCATTTTCATACACAATATAATATAAATAACATCCTATTGTGACTTAGGTCGGCCGATTCCCCCCTCCCCTACCGTAATAATAAATGTTATCGGCGTGCCAAATCTCAATTCACAGATCGTACTCCAAAGGTGTCCTCGAAATGACGTGAACCTATTGTCTCTCTCTGTTGATACAATATTGTATGGCGCATTAATAATAAGAAAAAAAAAAAAGAGTTGAAAAAAAATGATTCGAGCAATGAAACGTTTTAATTTTTTTTTTTTTTAAACAGTAAATTTTTCTTACTATATTTTTGTGCACTCGGTGGATAGATGTTTGTGATATCACGAGATATTTTTTTTTTTTGTAAAATATGATTTGACAAAATATTATTTTGACGTCGTACAAACCTCTAAATTACACGCATAATATTTTATTATCTTTACATAGCAACACGATATTATAACATTGATTTTTTTTTTTAGAACAAAACAGCGTACTATGCAAAATATTAAATAACCACGCATAATAAAAATATACACGGTTATTGCATATTGTATGGTTTATATTGGTTTCATATTTAACACACAGTCAATTAACATGATACACTTCTTTACACGAGTTTTAATTAAATTCAATGGGTATTTACCCATATTATACGTTTTTTATTAACAAAAATGATTTTTTAAATATGGCAACAGATGATGTTCAAAGTTCATTATAATCATCATATATATATATATATATATATTATTGATTATTAAAGACAAACATTTTAAAATATAATGTACACGTAAATGCGTATCTAAATAATAGGTATTACACTGATAAATTAGTTTTGATGCAAATAACCAATTAATGTTTTATTATATTAGCCACAATAACCCGCAAGCAATAATAACTGTTTAGCTCCTTTTTAATTTATCGGAATAAATACCTACTCGTAGTATTAAACATTGTTTTAAATATTACTGAATCCATAAGAAATATATTCATATAACGAATAGATTGATGGACGTACATTATTATATTATATAAAAATATTGCTATGATAGCACGTTTCGTAGTATTGAATTCAATATAATATATAATATACAGCATTTTGTATTGTCGGTCGTACACAGTACAATAAACACCAAGTGCGCTTTAATAAGAACATCCTCAACTATTGAGTTAATTTCTCGTGTTATAATATAAGGGCTTCGTGTAACAGTTTAAATTACATGATAATCAAACATTTTCAAAATGATACTTAGTTTTGATTTAAAATTACAAGTAAATCATCTTAATTTTGTTATATAAATAAAGCATACATTTGAATAAACAATTACGCCTATTTTAAATTATTTAAATGCAGTTAAAATAATAATAGAATTATAAATAGTTGCTATCAATTTATTAAATTATATTTAGAAAGTAATGATGTATTTAAGTACAATTTTTTTCTCATAAATATCACTTATTTTTATGCGTATAAAAATGAAACATTTATCCTACCTTGTATTTTATCTACGTACCCCCCATTCTTATACTCATATATAGGTAGGTACGTGCTATAGAGCTTAATACGAGAAGAAATCGTGAAAATATTATCTAAATACAAGTTGAAACTTCGATCAGAATCTTTTTATTGAAGAAATGATTTATCGTTTCTTTAAAAATGCAATACACCCGACGTGTGAGGAACACACCAACGAGCGAAGCACACTTTTTATTTTTAACGCATTGTGTACATTGTATATTGCCATAATACAATTATTTCAATAACAAAATGTAAAAGAGAGATATTAGGCGTTTTCTATTTAATCCGCGGAAAATTGAATTTATTTAGTTAGACCACACTTTCCAAATAGAGATTTTTAACATACCTTCTAAACGATTTTCTAAAGATATTTAATGTAAAATATAGTAACTATTGATCAAGAATAAATAATAAAAACTAAAATAAAAGTAAATAGATGCATGTGAGTTCTAATATTATTTTAACAATAATAAACAATTTACTAATATTTTCGTTACTATCCCTTTACTGTACTATACATTTTTAGACATAATTTAATATTTATTGCACATTAAATAAAAGTAAAACTACCAATATTATCAAAAATAAATAAAGGTTACATTTATTTTTCACAGTAGAAGTTTAAATTTTTCCAAACAAATAACATAGATGTGTCAGAGGGTGTTAATACTGAAAATCAACATTTCATAAAACTGATAATACATTATATATATGTACATATATAAGTAACTTGTTAAACCAGTTTTAGGGTGTTATCACAAGTAAATAAGACGTTTTTACATTCCAATGTCTTTTTGAAATAAAATTTCATTTTCATCGCAATTACAGAGTTATTATAACACATTTGAATTTAAAAATTTTAGTAAGAAAAACAATAGAAGGTATTGCGATGTACATTGTTTACTAATATATGCTATACCTTGTATATTATATACAACATATATTTTATTTAAATTGTACGCTGCTAAGATAATTCAAATCTCGACAAATGAAAAGTATTTTACAAAGAAAAGTGCTATCAATTTTATTTCTTTAACTTATATAGTATAAAAGAATTAATATAAATTACTAGTATAAAAAAACAGCACAGTTAAAAGATTATAATATAGATTAGCATAGATTAAAAACATTAATTCACATAATATATAATATATTAATTATTTTGAATTATTGTGAAATTATGTTAAAAAACAATTATAAATTTCAGGAAAATTCTGGTAATAGGATATTTTACCATTTTTTGTAAATTTTCGACGGATTTTCCTCGTTTTAAGAAAAAGTATTGAGAAATTGGAAAAATTACATCCCTAAAATACCATCTGAGTGTGATTTTCTATCTACAGTGATACTGATTGAAACTTTTGGATAAATATTTCTATACGAAAAAGTGTTCAAACAAAGATAAAAAAAAAAAAAATTAAAAAATAAGTATCATTGTAAATTCATAAACTTTTTCGCTTCACTGAGAATCTAAAACAAACATCATTGTAAAAACATTAGCTTCTTCGTTCCACTCAAAATCTTATAACTTCATTAATACTTTGAACAGTACAAACAAAACTAATTTTTTTCAGAACATTTCAAATAAATTGTTATTTAAATTAGTTTTAATTTTTCTTAATAGTAAACTTAGAAAATTATTTAAATTTTATACGCTGTTATTTGAACTATTTTGTTTTAAAATACCATTGTACATTATATTATTAAAATATGTATATTACTTATATAGAACCGTAACAATTTCACATCATTTTTACATTTTGATCGCTTTCTATACATATTAGTTTAATATGTTTAATTTTATCAATAATTAGTATGAAACATTTACGAATAATAATTAATTAATATTATACAGATTTTCAATTTTTAAATAGAAATTTTAATTAACATTTATTTAGGTATCAATTATTCCAATACTTAGGTAGTACTTTTACATGAAATACTAATATAAAAATAATGAAAAAAATATCACAATGTTACCACATTTGCGTTATATTTAAAAAATATATCACTTTTGGAGAATTTCGGACAAGTATTTTCACACGAAAAAAATTAAAATAAACATCATTGTAAAAACACTTTTCGCTTAACTCAGAAACTAAAAAGTTATGTCCGAAAAAAAAATGAAAAATAACTAATAAAACTACAAGCACTATTAAAACTAAAAAGTATAGATAATAAAACCGGACATACTTTGCACTACGGATATTCTTCACTCCTAGGGTCAGATACTCTTGGTGGGTTTGTAGAATTTTAAAGGAACGATAAATTATTTCTTCAATAATACGATTCTGAACAAAGGAAGTTAATAATATAAAGAACAATGAAATTCGTCATTTTCAACACACTCATCAAGAGTAACTGATCTGAGGAGCGAACAATACCTGTGATGCGAAATTGGTCCGGCTTTCTTGTGTATACTTTATTTATCTTTGATTTGCTTTACTTTACTTTAGGTACCTACCTACTTAAATCTGCTTTACTTACTTTACTTTATTTTTTTTTGTCTAATAAATAAAGAAAAGGAAAAAAAGTTAAATAGGAAAAAATTGTGTAAGAAAAATTTAAATCGTAGAATAAAATGATTTAGGTATATCAAAAAAAACATATTTTATTACACAGAATTGGTGTTTATACATATACCTAATTAAAAATAATTGAGCTTTGACGTATTTAAATATCGTAGAGATTAGTTATAATCGAGGTAATAATCAAATCAGTAATATTTAAACTATTTGTCATATCCTGTACAAAACATAATTAATTATTCGATTAATTCGTTTAATCTTTTATTGTGTATTTTGTCAATCATTTTTTATCTTAGATAAGTTTTTATTTGCTGAAAGTTCTTTCATAGAATGCGATTAGAGTCGTGAATTTTCAAGAAAATTTTTACTGTGAAAATTTTCACAAAATGATGTGATAACTAACAGGAAGTTAAACGTCATATTCTGTTAACTCAGGAAAAATGTGATACTATGAACTCAAATTTTTCAGAAATGTTATCAATTTTTTATCCTTCTTCTTTATATGTTGATTCAATACAATTTAATTTACATTAATAACAGATTTATTTATTTAGTACCTACACATAAATAATAAATCTACATTATTTAAATAGACGTTTTAGACAAGTACTACTTTCTAAGTAAAAATGTCGATAGTAAATTATATACCTACATAGGATACCAATTACTTAAGCATAAATCAGAATAAAAAAAATATGGTTTAATATCGGTTAATCTTCAAAAGGATAAACTGACCGAATGTGATATCAACGCACAAATAAAATTTAGCACAAATGTTCGTTATACAACGTAAGTGAGCATTTACAAAGAAATTTTCAAAATTCAACTCCTAAAGTTGGTTTTACACGGAGTGGTTTTGCCGCATGCGGTAGCGAAAATTTTCCTCCTCTTAAAATTAAACACATACATTTAAATGGGTATATTCAAAATTACCAACGGGACGACCGCTCGGAACCGTGCTTGTTCAATTTTCAGGCGATCGACCGCATCCGCTAGCTAGCTAAAATTAAACTGTATACCTAATGTAAACTGTAATAACCATATTCACACGAAACGGATCGACCGTCTGGCGTCTACCACAGCGGTTGATTGATCACCGATTCGCAAAATACGAATAAGAGCTATTCATAAAATATACATTTACATACTGTTTACATCATTACGTAGGTATGCTTATTTTTATTTTTATTACATAAATTAATAATATACAAATATTGATTTGAAGTTCAAAAAGTAAAATTTACTAATTTTTTTTTTTTATATATGCTGTTCGATACAGAACATTGCATTACTGAAATTCTGACTGAAATAGAGCAGAACGACTGTATTTAGAACAAACGTAAGTATCGGAATAGTATGATTATTTTATTTAATACCTGTATCAATTCATGTGTGTGCTGGAAAAGGAAGTTAATTATCAAATTAATGATTTATGATGGAACAAAAAAATTCAGAAAAATATATATTCTTTATTAGCAATTCATATTGAATAGTATTATGTTAGTAATTGAAGGGGTGACAATCCAAAAAGTACTAAAAGTGGATTTTTGTAGTTTTCCACAATCAACGATTTTCTATTCTGAAGTGAAGAAAAGAACAATTGCTATCTGAATATTTATAAATTTGTAATAAAATAACTTAAAATCCGTTTTGATTTTTAATTATTTTAATTTAATTTTTATAGTACTTAAACTCGAGTTTTAATAAACTGAATTGTGTCAAAACTTACTGTGTACGGCATATAGTACACTTTGCGTTGAAGAGTGTGTATAAAATAAATTGGCACTAAATATATTAAAGAAACCGCACTAATTAATTTACTGATTAAGAAGTGGTCGAGATCCACTATCCCGTGCGGTATAACCACCATAGTTACAATTAGAGGGCGGCTTGAGAGGGCCAAATCCCTTTGTAATAATATGGGTAAACTAAGTAAACTGGTATACAATTTTCTGCTCTTAAAATGATAAATTAAATTTGTTACATACCTAAATAAAAAAATTGATTAAATGAAAATCTCGTTTAGGTACGGATTATTTTGCCATTTTTAAATAATTTTTCAATAGGTTTCCCTCGTTTTGAATAAAAAATAATTTGAGAATTTTTAAAAATAGCCTCTTTAAAGTAGGCACCATCTGAATGTAATTTCTGATCTACAAAGTTACTGTTTGAAACTTTTGAACAAGTATTTCTAAACGAAAAAGTATTTTCCGAAGAAAAAAGGAACAGGTACCCCCGAGAATACTTAAACATCATTGTAAAATCACTAGTTTCTTCACTCCACTCAGAATCTAAAATAGTGATGTACTTATGGGATTTTAGATTCGGTATCTATTTGATGCTGGAAATGTTGTTTTAAAAGTTTTTAATTTAAATAATGCTTAGTCCCACTGAGTCAAAAGAATTCTAGCTAAGGATATGTTAAAGATTGCTGATTTCATATTTTCAACTTTGCCGTTTGAAATACTTGTCCAAAAGTTTCGACTAGCAAGTTTTTAAATCAGAATTTATCTCTAGAATGTACTTTTAAGAGATCATTTATCGAAATTTTCAAGTTTTATGAAAATTTTTGAAAAACTACTCGTTTGAGAAAACGCTTGTAAACAATATTTTTTTAATCCAAACTTAATGAAAATTTAAGTAGATATAGTTAGACAATATAATGAGAAATGTTTTTGTGCAAGAACAAAAATGACCTAGGTACCTACGTGAAACTTTTTTTTTCAAATTTTTTTCTTCTTATCATTTAATAATGGAATATAAAACTGGTTGAGTAAAAATAAACTTTTTTGTAATACCTAAGTAGATAGCAAACTTTATAATTTTTAAGAAAAATTGTCTTGAATAAATGATTTACCCCCTGATTTATTGTTTCTTTAAAATTTACTATACCCACCAAAAGCATACCACCGGAGGAGCGAAAATGGTGCAAAATATGTCAGACTTTTTATTAATATAACTTGACACTTCTACGCTTAGTTCATAATTGTTATTGGTGTACACCTAGTAACTATACTTTACATACATAATTGTTTACAGCAAAATGTAGTGGGTCAACTAAAATGGTTAGTTAGTAATGAATTCAAGTAAAGTAGTGCGAGCATAAAATTTCTCTTATTTATATATTCAACAATTTTATTACCTACCTACCTACCTATTCTCGACCTGATACTAGATAAGTAGCTACATTCATTTTGTTACAGAAACGTTTTTAAATTTATTTCTAGAATACCTAATTACCTCGGTAATTACTAATTAGTAATATTATGTAGGTATATTGATTACACCGATAGTTTCGTATTATATGATATGCTTCTATGTTTACCTACAAGATTATTATGTATTATTATGTACCTACCTCCTACACAAGTTTTAAATTTAAAGGAAGTGTGCAAATTTTACTTGTATACATTTTTGTTTACAGGTATGCCTTCCTTATTCAATTTTATGTTCATACATTTTTTTTACGTGACTAGAAATACTACTATGTACAGGTTTATAAAAATTTCCAAATCACTTACTTTTTTTTGAAAACCGTTTTAATCACGCACCAATTTCGTACTTAATAGAAAGATGATTAACTTTATTTTTAAATTTTTCACTTTTTACCCAAATTAAAATTTAATTATTTATCTAACACAAAAAAAGTCACAGTACAGTTAATAATAATATATTCAATGCCTGTAAGTCAGTTTGAATTTACCATTTCGAATTTACGGGCAAAGCCCTATGAAAAACTACAAAAATGGTATACTTAAGTCCATATATAAATCAGATGACCTATAGGTACAATCCTTGGTACAATAATAGGTAGGTACCTAGTTAAAATAACAATAATAACAAATTATATAAAAAAAAATAGGCATATACCTAAGTGTTAAAAAACACACGTGAATATGTATAACTATATATAATATATATATATATTAATAATAAATATTTGAAAGTAGATAAACATTTAAGCCTTAAGGTCAATCATCAACAGTGCGATATATGGATACAAAAGGCTGTTTTGGCATAAGTAATTTATGTTAATTTAATCAATTATGGAGTTATTAAGAGTTCATTTCGTTTGATATTTATCACTAATTAACTCCGTAATTAACGAGGTAATTAACCAACACGTGAAATACATAAGTAGGTTCATATATAATAGATAATATACGTGAAAAAGAACAAAAAAAAAAAAAAAAACACGCAAATTTTGTGGAACCGGTCAGTGTCAGTTCCGTATCTGCAGAATAGGAATCGACCAGCGAAAAACTATGCATGTACAATATTAATATTAGGTTTATTGGTTTCAAAACTCGAAAATTTCACGACTGACGTTCATTCAATTCTCTCGCTGTGTGTGCCAGTAGGACGAGATTTTCGCCCACGGCGGCACCGGCACTCAGATCTCGTCACATCTCTAGGACACGAATTAAAATACTTAATACTCATATAATAGGCACGACAACTGGCCGATATACGCAGTGATACGTAAGTGAAAAACATGAAAACAAAATGCCATCTTTCCAAACGAAAAACGAATACGAAAAAATATGAGTTTCTAGGAAAAAAAAAATTATTATAAAAAACGATGACGCATGTCTATATCATACGTACCTAATATTTTGTTTTGTCGTATATTTCTTAACAAATATGCCATACCTACATATTTACATATTATTATAATCGTCGTGGGCGAATCGCCGCGACAAGTTCCCAATATATTATTTACAGGTATTTATTAGTATTAGTATCCGGTCGAACAAAGAGAACACAACACAGGACTGATCTTCACAGTATTGCAGGCTACACGGTCATAATAATAATATTATGGTCACACACAACAAGGTACGTGTAGCAGCAGCAGCAGGTGTGGGTTGCCAATCGTTAAAACATAATACAGTAAAACAAATTTGCGAAACAGCGTTCGCTATAATAACTTTGTCTACGGTTCCACTAACGGTCTCGTTTATTTATATTATTTTTTAAGTTTTCGCGAGACGAACCACCCCACTTAAGTGGGTTCGATCTCCTTGTCCCGATTTTTTTCATCTACTCTCGCATCCGAAACGTCTTTGACTCGAGAGAAAAAAATTTAAAATGTCCCCTCGGGCGGCTGCTTACCATTGTGTCTTTTCAGCACCGGCGGCGAAGTAATTATTTTCTTCTTTTTTGATAAATATTATCCTCGACGACCTGCTGAAATCACTGGATTTGAACAAAACAAAAAACAGAATCACGACCGAGAAACACACACCAACGACGACGTGTAATAACAAACAATAATAATAATATTAATAAAACATATAAATTGATAACAACAAAAAAAAGAGTACGCGCGCGCGCACGCACCACGACCGCGACGAGGACGACAACGACGACCGGACAACGTCACTGCACTTACTAACTACCGGGAGTTGTGGTATTATGTTACATTGAATTTGAAGAAAATAATAATCGGGGGATTTGGCGGCGGCCGGTCGTTCTCTCTCTCCACTCTCTCTAGTCTGAAGTCTCACGCGCGTCCCCCTCTGGACGACCGACGACCACACGTCGGGACACGGACAGACGTCTGTATTTAGTAGTAGTCCGTACGAATCGAGTTGGTGTGCCGCACGACGGCGGCGGCGTCGCGCCGCGCCGTTACAGTGTTGCCCCGGTACGATATCAAAAATTAAGACAGACGGACGACGTCGCCGCCACAGTCACCACCACCCGTGGTCGTCGTCGTCACTTTGCCCCGCAGACGACCGAGTTAATTTAATTATTATCCTGTACCAGACACGGACCAAATATTGAGTTATTGTAAGACCCATTAGACGACTCGTACACCTCCTTGTCAATGTGTGGGGGACGGGGGTCGCAGGGTGCGCCATCACCGTAGAGGCTGAAAACAACTACAGTCGTAGTGTAAAATCTTCAAAACTTAATGTTTTTTTTTTAAATACTCTGTAAATACAGATAGCTATAGAGTATAATGAGTGGGAGTGACTCTTGAAAATGATAAAATCCGTCTCCACGACACATAATGTGTGAAATTACAACAGAATTGATCTCAATTTTATAAGTACACGAAGAAAATGCATCAAAATTTACCAATGCTGATAAAATTATTACTCTGATAAAATGTACACTAAGTATTAATTTAAATAATTCTTTCGTTTTATTTATGTACTGTATTACCTATGTACATATGGTATCACGCTATGTACTGAGTTAAAACTCGCAGTCCGAGTAATTTTGATAAATAAAAAAAAACCAAGCCCCCTCGACTATGTGTCACCATGTGACTAAATATCTTTCTATACAAGTGGCTATGAATATTCTGTAATACAATTATTAATATATTAAATAATTCCTTTTTGTTGATTGGACTGGCAAATCTGATGCGTGGTCTGCAAATATGGCCACATTTCGTTTGAATGCACAGTATTTTGCATACTCTAAACAAAAAATCTGTTTACGCTTATGACCGGAGTGCGCTTATAACATGGTATACGCATTCCAGGAATAATATACAGTCTCAAATTCACATTATGTAACTAAAAACTATTCAATATACAGAAAATTTAACAAGTTTACAAATAATTAATGATAAGTAGGCTTAAAGCACTTAAAATCATCAAAATAAGTGATTAAATTGCCTTATAAGCACGTAAATAAATACTAAAGAAAGCAAAAATAAGGACTTTACAACATTAAAATAAGCAAAAAATAACCAATTTCAAACGTTTTACTCTCCCCCCCCCCCAGTTAGATTTTAAATCACACTAAAAAAATAAGCGAATGCTTAAAGTCTCGAGCCCTGATAATAATTAATAATGCCGTATATTATCTGATATTTTTGTATTTGCATTTAAAGTACGATATTGATAAAAATTTGAATTAAACTATGTATGAGAACCGTATATGGGTTTAATGCGGATTATAATAGAAAATAATAGCATAAAATAATATTGCTATAATTGCCGACAACAATCATATACCATTTTAGAGGAGTAATTACACTTAGAAGTAATACTGTCCCAAAATTATTTTAGGTGAATTTACATATGAGTAATAATAGTAGCAAAATCTTTTTAGGGGAGTTTACATAAAATTAATTCAGTAGCAATTTTTTTTGGGAGAAGTTTATTACTTGATAAGAAAAGAAAGATAAAATTTTTCGTTTTTAGGAGAACTTTTCTAAATTTAGTGGAGTTTACAAGTGTCCCACATTGTATGACGTATAGGTACATACATTAATTAATATAATATAAATGTTTACGTTGTTCGTCCCGGACGTCATCTATAAAATTTGTTGACCTACATTACAATGTGATTCTCATTTCTCCGTACTGTGTTTTATGTATAAAAACGCCGACACCGTTTTAGTACACATTTCCGATGTAGAAAGTACCCAACGGTCGCGGCGGCCAAACAACACGATTCCAACAGAAGATAGTAAGTATTATAATAATTTATAAATATAGGTATATACGCATTAAAGTTCATCGGTACCTCCATCACCGATTAAATATTTTTCATTTTAGTTTTATTCAAACCAAACTTTACTTATATTATATTTTCACTATAAAATCTATTTCCATGTAACATAACGGTATTTGATGATTTTTTCTACACAAATCACGTCGAATGAGCATCGACTAATTGTTAGACTAATATTCTTCACAGTGGTAGAAGGTTTAGTTTTTTAAATCTTCTACAGATTAGGTACACACGAAAGTAATAAAATAGCTCATTGGATATGTTTGTTTTTTTTTTTTTTATTATAGATTTTAAAGTGTAAAAATAAAAATGCATTAGTATTTTTTTTTTTTTACAATAACTCCCATATTATTATCATACAACATTTTAAGTGTAATAAAGTATAATGTATAATAACAAACGTATACTTACAATATGTTATTGAAAATAGTAAGTTTTTTAATACTAAACCATATATAATTTTAATATATTATTCCACATTGCCACCCTGAGAATGTTTCATTTTTAGGACAACACCATTCTCGTGCTAGTGTTCTTTGTTGTACATCCGTGAATATAAAATATTTATCTATACTAATCGTTACCACGCTAATAGCTCACAAGCATACCTCTGCACGTGACGTGAAACCTTGGAATATTATGTACTCAAGAGTCGAGTGCACTCGTTACGAAGAATATCATAAACCGTGGATTCGTGCTTATCCAGTATCCGTACACAGACATGAAATGAGTTTAGGATTATAATTAATTGAAAATTAAAAAAGCCGGACATACTTCGCACGATGGGTGTTCTTCGCACGACGGGTGGGATTCTCTTGACGGGTGTATTTTAAAGAAACGATAAATCATTTCTTCAATAAAACAATTCTGAACGAGAGAAGTTAATAATATAAAAAAATGCTAAAAAATTTCCAAAATTTTTTTTTTTACATTTTCAAAATTTTCTTACGCCAAAATCTTTGTTATATGATTTTCTGTCTATGTTTAAATTTTCATAAAATTCGGATCAAAAAATGACGATTTCCGAGTCGTTTTTGTCAAATATTGGGTAGTTTTTTCCAAAAAAAAAAAATTGAAGAATTGAGAAATTCAAAAAATGACCTGTTTAAAGTACAGTCTAGAAGCAAATCCGGTTTCAAAAAGTTATTGATCGAAACTTTTGGACAAGTGTTTCTATACGAAAAGTTGTACACAGAAAAAAAATAAACATCATTGTAAAAACACTAGCTTCTTCACTTCGTTCAGAATCTAAAAAGTAGGCCATTTAACGTTTACCTATGACCTAATCGTTATGCACAGGAATCGTGTGATTTGTTATATTATTTTATATTCGTGCATATTCACGAACATTTCGCACGTCTTACGATTATAATAATATTATGTAGATGGTGTACGTCGTCTTTACGTAAAAATATAGAATGGGAAAACGAAAGCATAATCAAATCGTTAATTTTGTTCTCATCAATTGTATTTGTATACTATATGTGTGTGCGGGTGTATTTTTGTTTGTGTGTGTGTGCCATGATATACATGAATGGTGTTTTTGCGTAAGAAAAGTTTACATCCAATATTAGGTAAAGTTCAATTTGTCCGTTTAAAGCTATTTCCAACCTTTTTATCACAGAGTATAATTTGGTATTGTTACATGAACAGATACTATTATAGAAGAACCACATCCAAATTCTAAATTTGACAGTGGTTTTAAAAATGAGCTTATATTATGTTGTTTTATAATAAGCTTTTTATGTTAGGTAATTTATGAACTTCTAAAAAATCGTGTTAATTTTACAAATAGAAGAGTATAGAAATAATATCAAAATTTTTTAATTTATTTCGTAATTCGTTTTGATTTTCAACCGGATTATCAATACCTGTTGCAGTAGGTTACAATACGTCATATTTTATTTTCACTCGAAAATCATTTTCAAAATCGAGCCTATTTCTGAACTCGATTTTCATAAACATGTTAAGTTATTTTCCAAATATTATTTGTAAATTGAATTTAATTATTTTTACGAAATTTTCAACGCCTTTTTGAACACAGCTCCACAGGTGCCACGTACTCAAATGTGGGTTATTTCGAAACCAACCACATTTGTACACGTCTATGTGAAAATATTATTATATTCCTAGGTAACCCAGTAAAAATTATTTAGGTAATTAATTAAAATAATATTATCATTTCTGGTTCAATTGTAACGACGACGTCAATCGCCTAGAATACCGTATGAACCTGTATATTCAAATTAAAAAAAAAAAAAAAAAAAAAGAGTTATATAATTACTGGTTTATGTAGAGCGAGGACTAGCATAGAGATGAAAAAATTCTGACGGCCATATAGCCATTTGTGAAGATAGAAAAACAATATTAGGGAGGCTAAAATATTAATTTGTTTGATATTTAGCCCTCTCTAAATGGTATTGACCTTAAGCAATTTATAAGATACCTGGGGTTGATATGAGTGGATTTGGGAAGCTAAGCACCCCTCTCCTCCATATCAGCTTATGGCAGTAGCTATTTTTTTTCGTCACGAAAGAGGCAAAGGTCGCAATCCCGGGCGATATAAACTTAGACTCGAATGAGAAGTTATATTAATCATTAGTGAAATATAAAACCTTTCCGTGTGTCTGTGTTGCTAGTCCCGGTCGACAATTTTATTACTTAGTGAATACATTAATAAAAAATTGCCAACACAATAATAAAGAGACCTCAATTTAGAACGTGTTAATACAAACTAGATGAAGAAACTGGTCGGCAACTTGGTCATATTATTTTTTATTAGGTATGTATAAGGTTTGGGGGGTACTTAAGACACATTTTAATACGACGAATTACCAGTCTGTAATTGAACAGAATTATACACGCTGAAATGCTGTCGTGATTATTAATGCATGTTTTGTTGAATGCAAGTAACTTTTTATGTAGTAAGAGCCTATAGAGTAGACGTACGTATGTCTGACGAAAGAAAGGTCAAGGTAAAAAAGCCAGACGTACTTCGCTCGACGGATGGGATTCTCTTGACGGGTGTATTGAATTTTTGAAGAAACGATAAATCATTTCTTCAATAAAACGATTATGAACGAGGGAAGTTAATAATATAAAAAAGAAATGAGAAAAAAAAATGTTAGAAAAATGTCCAAAATTTTTTTTTCATATTTCCAAAATTTTCTTGCGCCAAAATCTTTCTTATATGATTTT
>JAIPRM010001555.1:0-14159 GCA_025469315.1 Stegophylla sp. TES_Ste_2020
AATAGTCGATTTTAATTGAGCAACTAATGACCTTTGATAAGCAGTCATATCTGTAGAAATCCCAATACTTTTCCAGGCATCAATCTTGCGCAGTTGTATTTTTGATTTTAGAACACGGTGGACTTCTGCTGAGTTGTTGAGTTCGATTTTTAGTGGCCGTGGCTTTGAATTAATTTTAATTTTCCCGATTCTCGAAATCTTTACTGGTGTAATAGGTAGATGAAGGGCCGAAAAAAGTTCTTCGGTTTTAGAAGTTATTGAATCAATAGATTCATCTTTATTTTCTGGTAAATTGAAGATTAAAATATTGTTAGCTCTAGTTTTCCTATCTTCAGATTCACGAAGTAAGTCAAACGGTACATCAGACAGCGTATTATTTGATTTTGACTCAAATACTTCAATTCTCTTGTGAAGAGAACCGATTTCATTTTTTAAGCTAACATTTTCATCTTTTAACTTTAATATATCAGAACTTAAGTCATCAATTTTGGTCAAAAGTGTTTCGAATTTTGAATCGTGAAGACGCAAACTGTTATTTATGTCTAATAAACTATTTTGCATTTTATTGAGGCATTTGATTACCTCATTTAGACTAGATTTGTTATAATCATTATTAGGTTTAGCCGGAGTATCACTTTTAAGTGGCATAATAGATTAATATAATAGTTATTACAAATTTTAAATTTAAGAACTATAATATATATTGTATAATAATGAAAAACAAAATAACTGCGAACTAACTACGACGCGTAAATTATCATAAGTTCACGAACATATACGCACATGGTTTTCGAGCGACGGTTCGGACTGGAATTATGATTTGAAACTACTTTTTTTTGGTAGAGATTAGTCAGTTGATAGCATTTAATAAATTTTACTTAGTGAAATTAAAATAAAGATGAATAATTTATTCATTCAAAATTGACTAATTGAGTTAAAATATCTAAAATATGATTAATTGATTAATTTGAATTATTCCCAATAAAAAAATATATGAATTAGCTAAAATTTAGAAGAATAACCCATTAAAGGAAGGTTGAGCAATAATTTAAAATTTTTTATATTCATGAAATTTTCTAAAATAAAACAAAATCTATAAATACTTTTTTTTTAGTAATGTCATTCTATTTAAATTTTCAACAATATTTTGGTTTTATCTGAAAGCTTTTTTACTTTGCTATCAAATGGTATACACAATTAAAGTATCAAATATTTCAGAAGATTTTTAATTAACAAATGAAGTGAAAATTTGATTAATGTTACCGTTTTTTAAAAGAAATGGTGTTTATCTCTAACCAATGATTTATTAAATTAACAATCTTTTTGCTGTTATTATTCTAGTGAATAATGTATATTAATAATACATAGTAGGGTGATAAGTTTTATTTTTGTTTATTTAATAATTGCATACTACTTAGTACTCAGAAGCCAGAACTTGATGCCTTTGTATCTTTTTTGTTAGGCTTATATAAGAGGTTTGTATTTTAAAAAATGTGACTTAGTATGTACAAAATTCAATGGTACCAATTAAATTTTGCGTCTTTTCATATTTTATTCCGTTATTGTACTGTCATTTTTAAGTACCTAATCTGAATGAATTTTTCTAATATTTCTACAAATTTTTTTTATATTTTCAAAATTTTCTTGTGCCAAAATATTTTTCATATTATTGTCTATCTATGTTTAAATTTTTATAAAGTTTGGATCAAAAATAGATTGTTTCCGAGCTTTTTTTTTTTGTCAAATTTTGGAGTCCTGCCTCCTCCCATAAATAAGAAATTGAGGAATTGAGAATTTGAAATATTTTTCGAATGTCCAATTTGAACAATTTGATTTCAAACAAATTTGAATCATTTCAATTCAAATTTGAAATTGAACTTTCTAAAGTAACAACTGGAGACGATTTCAGTTTCAAAAAGTTGTTAATTGAAACTTTTGGACTAGTATTTTTTCTATACTAGAAAGTGTTGTCACTGTAAAAATACTAGCTTCTTCACTTCGTTCAGAATTTAAAACAATTTTATTTATTTAGTGTTACACACATTAAATGTATAAAAATATCAGCAACATTTAAGTTCAATAAAACGTTAAATTTTATTAATTATGAATTTATTATTAAAAAATGAAATTTTTGAAAATGTTAGGCTTATTTTTAATCAATTTTTTCCTGTATTTATATAGAGTAAATTTATAGGTCATCAAGTTTCGGGTAATAGTTATATTATCGTTTAATATTTCTTAGGCTTTGTCTCGGGCACAGTCTTACTACGCAAGACTGTGGTCTCAGATTCCGGAAATTCCTTGGTGACTTACTATGTTATTAGTATACAATAAATTGTCAAAACGCACACGCCGGAGGGACTTGTAAATCTCCCGGAACCTGGATCCTCTACTTATTAATTATTAATACTTATTATACTTATTAACTAATTAAAGTTACTTATGGTTATTAATGGTTCATGCCATCCATGGCTTTACCATTTGATTTTTGATTTCAAACGCTTATTACAGATAATCATCTATGGAGTCGTTATCAAAAAAGTTTTTATCACTACCGGTTGCCGGGTCGTCTGTTATCAGAGTTTTTGTTTACCGCTTTAAATGTCACTTTGTCCATAATATTTATGTCGTGTACTGTCGAAATTCTGTGGAGATTGAATGTTGTGTTTTCGAAGTTTTTCAGCGTTTTCAGCCGTTAAATTTGACAAGGTAATGCTGATTTCGTGTTTCACAATTCATTTCGTTTTATATAGTTAATCGTATTCTATGAATAATTGTTAATTTTTTTTTTAAAACGACATTTATTATTTAAACCAGAAGTAAATCGGTGTAATAAAAATAGAATGTGAAAAATACATATTATTCAGAATTTCGCCAATAATTTACTCGGCTTAAATTTAGGGTAGTCAAATATTGAAAATAAAAATACAGGATGAAGTTTTAATGTATTTGTGTATGGGTATAATTACAATTATTATTAATCCTCCTTGACGAGTAAGTGTTGGCTTTTTCAATTATTATATACCTACCTATGTCATGTCATTATTGCAATTCAGTCAAATATTGATTAAAAAAAAAAAAAAAAAAATCAATTAATATTATTGTTATTCAGTACTAAATAAAACAGAAAAAACCATGACGTTTAAATAGTATTTTGTTATTATTCTGAACGCAGGGCATTCAATTGAAAACAAGATATTTCTGTATAATCATAAACAGTCTCAAACGTTTTTTTGAAAAGGTGCAAGCTTAGAAATACTCAATAATTCTATCTCCATCTGTTCCAATAGAGAAAAATTAAAAACATATTATGCACCTTCTGGCTACCACATATAATAAATACCTAGTTAAATAGGTAGTTCTTAAAATGTTTTATAAAAATAATTAATAATAGACTTTTTATAAAAAATTTTAAAACATAAATATTAAATTACTTGGTTAATATAATAAATATTAAATACAAATTTTTATAATATCATTCTTTGTTTATTGACAACTGATATCATAAATATTCAATAATTGCATCCTTACCCGTTAATGATATCAGCTATTTCATCATTTGTGTTTCACAGTTATTATTTTGTATTCTTGTTTTGTACTTCATAGTATACCTAAGTTTTGAAATCAGACTTGGATCTGATCAGTTTTATTTCCAAAATGACTTTTGAAATAATAAATACAATACAGGTATAACATATAACTTTTGTTCAGTACGATAAAAATGTCATTAAATATTTAACCTAAGTTGTGGTTTTTCAATTGCATTATCCATTGATTAAGTGTGGCTTTTCCTGTACTGTTTAATGACTTTCTGGTGTTTTATTATTACTTTTATAAGCAGTGCTGTAGTCGTAAAAAAAACAGAGGGTACTTTAAAGTGAAGAATACCTGTAGTGGGAAGTATTGCGGTTTTTTTTCTATACATTACTTTAATTTACTTCACTTCACTTTAATATTATTACTCAATAAATAAAGAAAAGCAGAAAATTGTTAGAAATATTCCCATTTTTTTTCCACATTTTCATAATTTTCTTGCTCCAAAATATTAAATAAAAATAAATGATATACCTAATAGCTGATGCTTGTATTTTCAACTTGGAATTTGTCATTTGTAGCTCATGGAGCAAAATAACTTCGTCCACTTGTGAAATCTTTTAGGTACCTATCCAATTGCTCATGAACAATTTTCAAGAGTCTCAATTTCAGAGTGTTCTGGTTGGTCATTTTTATCAAGGATAAAGGATTAGTATATAATTTATTGCAATCTGCGCTTTGACGTGTAATTGCGATCCACGCTGTTGCATTTATATATTTTGCACATATTATGCAAATAGCATTTTTAAGTTTCAACTGAGATTTTTTTCTGTTATGAAGTTGCATTTGAAAAATATTACTGTCCTTATCTTTAATAGAAATAGTCCGTTATAGATAAATCTAATTATACTGAGATACCTAACTTTTTGCCGGGACTTAATCATTTTGTTTCTCAAGAGAGGTGTCTATTGTATACAGGTGTCCGTGAAGCCAGATTTCACTGTACTTATATTTCCTACTTAGATTTAATTTTATTGAGGTTATTAATCTTGGCTGTAACATAAATAGGTGTATATATTATTTAGAACAATATTTGTATTAATTTGTAACAATAATTTTTTTTCAGTTATTACTTATAATGTCGTCAACTCAATTTTTATCAAAGATTCCAGATGTATCTATCGATGACTCAGACCATTATAAGTATATTTTGATTAAGCTTACAGATCAGAATGACTCTTCTCATCCATTTAAATATGTTGTCCGTGGAGGCAAGGCATTTGGTTTTCATGGTAAGCTTTAATTTTTAGATAATATATTAAACAATTTTTACATATATAACTCAACAATAATGTGCCATTGGTTTAATAATTGGAAAATATAAATTAATTAATTAAAGAAACCTGATATATTATAATTTATAATATTTCGTTCACATATTATTTAAGATGCATTTTTAATAAAATGTTTGGTCACAATAACTCATAAGAGTTTTCTAAGCCTAATTTAACAAATTACATAGCTATATTTCATTTGTTTCTGTCTGAAAATGTTTGTGATTCTTATACTCACAGTTGTCATTGTACTTTTTATGAATTTATTGAGAAGTTTTTAATAGTTTTCTGACATATTCTGTTAAGAAGTATTGAATGAAGTATATATACAATACACATTTTTAAATACACTTGTAAAATGTTTATTTTTAAACATTTATAATGTATACAGTTTTTAAACAAAATTAATGTAAAAATTTTAAAAGGTCTAGTCTTTATTACATGTGTTATTGAAATGAAATAAAATCAAATCATTAAAAAATGTATTAGGTAATTTATGATCATTTATTTAATTTTTAATAATTTATTTTAACTCTGCGAATATTGTTGGTACTATCTATTAATATTTCACACTGTCTGATCTTTTATACAATATAGTTTTGTAATAGTTCATTACAACATGTCTAGACTTGACCTTTTAATAATACCATTAAAAATATACACTTACATAGCTTTTATAAAATATTCTGATATGTACATTGGCTTAAATAATAATTATATGAATATGATTTACAAAATTTGTGATTATATAAAACTATTGCAAATGTATTTATGTATATATGGTTTTAAGTTTTTTTGTGAACTTAAAGATAAATTTGTTATAATTTTTTTTGCATACAAATTTAAACACAAAAATGAATTTTTAACCTGGCAAGATTATGTTTCACAATAACAATATATCTACTTAACAATGATAATCGTCAACATTTATTTATTTACATCTTGGTAACATTATAATTTATTAATGTTGAAATTGTTTTGGGATAATAAATCTAAATTCCAATTAATTTAATACATACTGAATATTTTCTAGAGACATTATATAATATAAACTACTATAATTCATACATGAAAGATTCTCTTTGGTATTTGTTGATTTTTCTCTTGAAACTATAACATATTATATAGTATTAGTTGAAAATTATTGGCTATAATTTAAATGACAATTAATAACTATTATAATAATTAAAACAATTTTGACATAACTATTATATATATTTGCTACATTACTAACCAACTAGCACAGAAAAATAATGCTTAACATATTCTCCAAAGCATTAAATCAAAATCTAGTTTTATGTTATAGTGTATTTTTAAAAAAATATATGAGAATCATTATTTTTACATTTATCTATACTAAATTAAATCATATTTTATTTTGTTAAAAAACAGTATGTTTACTTTCTCTTTGTTATATTAATTGCAATTATTTAAGTTTCTTGTAATGTTTTAAACTTAATAAAAAGTCTATACTTCAACATTTATAAATGCATGAGTTTTGAATATATATTATATTCCTAAATAATTATATATAAATTGTTTTGAGTTTTAAATTTTTTTTTTCAGTTTAAACTTATGGAAGAAACTTAAATAGTGCACGAAAAATGTTTAAAATTGATTCAAGCTTAAAAACTTAAATTTTGGTGCTAGTGTAGCGTTATATCTATCAGCTCAATTCTGGTGTAGCGTGCAATTTACTAGCCTGTTGTTGGTGAACGCGATTTATATTTCAGTATGGAGTGTACATATATTATAATTCTACTCTGTTATGCGGTCTACAAGCATAGTTTAGTTTACCGGGTGTTTTGGTAAAGTCTTCGTTTCGCTCCGCCCATCAAAAATATCCCTTGTTTGCTGTGCAACGTGGAGACATTTTTGATTTACGGATCGAAACAGAGTCGACCAAACATCCGGTGAACTATCCAATGCTTGTAGACCGCATATCGGAATAGGATATTAAAAGAATACCGAAAAGAACACTGAAAAAAAGTATTTTGAAATTGCCGCCTTGAAATATAGAGCCAATTAGAGAGGTAGATCTCATGGTAAGTGGTAGATCGTATGCTACACTAGCACCAAAATTTTTTTTTAAATATTTTAGCATTTCATAAATACTTTCTAAGATTAATCAACTGTTTTAATATCCAATGAAAAATGGTACATTTCTATTTCGATTCATGTTTTAAATAAATGATGAAAATTCCATTTTACAAACTTCAAAAATGTTTAAATCAAGCATATAAAAATACATAAGTTCCTATTTTTCAAAATACTACATAAATATTTTTTTATGAACTTAAATTTTATTGTGAATAATTAATTGAAGTGTTGTCAAATATTTGTTTGAATTATTTTCCTCATAGTGTTCATAACAATTTATCACTTATATCTGAACTCTAATAGAAAATATTCTTCTGGTAGTATTCAAAATTATCATATTATGTTTATGTCTAAAATGTTTTTACAATATTTTTTATCATATTGCAAAATTTGAAATGATCTTTTCCATTATATTAAATGGTTTACTAAATTAACATTTACTGTTCTAATTAGCTAAACCAACTTTATTTTTAATTTGAAATAAGGTTTGTAATATTGAAATAAGTAAAATCATAATACAATTTTATCATTGACGTAGTATTTATATATGTGTTTTAGATGTGTACCTGAATTACGTATGAGGAATATTTATGAGTTAGTTAATGTATTAAAATTGTATGGGGAAATCTATGAAAACTAAAGAGAATATTTTTTTTTTAATTTGCAAAAATAATTTTAATCAAATTAAGGACGACACAAAAGAAAAAATATTGTACTGTTAATATTAAATTTTGATTTGATCAATGTTTAACTGAAATTATTGCGAGAGTTAAAGATGTTTTTTGTTTGTTACTCAAATTAAACATTTGTTTTTTTTTTTTTTTGATTAAAGATATAAGATGTAAGTTGACAAAATCTTATTTATTGAAGCGTTAAGTAGATTATTGAGCTTCAGTGGATTTTTAGAATATGGCTTGTCTAAAATAATACTGTACAGTTTTTAAATCGTAAAATTATTCTACCCTGCAAGAAATCAGCCTGATCATAGGTATAATATTCTTTAGTTTTGAGAGATTTAATAATTCAAATTGACAATTTCAGTCACTAGGTTTGAAAACACTACAAATTGTCAATTGTATTAGATTAATTTTGAATTTGATTAGTTTTATATGTCTGGCTAATATTATAATAATCTTAATTACCCTTTATACAAACAATTTTTAATATAAACAAGTACAGTGAGTTCCGTTTATTTTATATAATTTATAATCAATGGTTTATAGGGTTAACTGTTTATTAAAATGAACTTAATGAAATTAAAGTGTATAATATTATATGTCCAAAATGTTGATGAAATGGTTAATTAAATCAACCGTTTAGAATTAAAATAATTTTAAAAACGTGCTTTCAATAAGAGTTACCCACTGTATTATAAAATATGATTAGTTTTATAGCAAACTTAGCTATTCATTTGGAAACATTCATTATTTTTGTTTTTATCAATTGTACTAATAATCAGTAGTGTTCCCATAGAGTATATTTCGTATACGCCATATACTCTCATGATTTTTTTGAAAAATATATACTCTGCATATACTCTTCAAGGGGGGGGGTTGGTGGGTTTAGCGTATACCCTCAACAAATTTGATGGGAACATCACTGCTAACAATTCCAAGCATACCCAGTGTAAATTATAGTTCCTACAAATAATGAATATCCATGCTATTGTTGGTAATCTGGTATCAGTTTTATTAGTTTTTATAATTCCTCAAGAAGATTGGTTACTGATATGTGTCTTTGTTTGTCACACATGCAATTTGGCAATGATGCCTCATTTTTTGTCAGAAGCCAATTGAATGGAGTGAAATGGATTTTGAATTATTTTCAAGAAGTCTACTTGTAATTCAATTGTTACTCTTTCCTCTAAATTTTCGTCAAAATCTCATACAATTTACTTAGTTACTCGAAATTCATTAATAAATAAAATTTCCAATTAAATTTTAATAAATTTTTGGGAAAACAATCACAACACGTGAAAAAGTCTATTTAAAATAGACATCACAATTAGTTCCAACCTGATTAAAATGTCGATATCCCTATATTCATCAATCATGATTGAAATGAGACTCCATTGCCTTACAGCACTTATCATATAGGAATTATGCAATCTTCATGAGAAGACACAATACTTGCATTTACTGTCTTTGTATATTTAACTTGTGATATAGCAAAATTATGGAAAGAAAAATCAAAAGTGTATAATTAAGGTTAGAATTAGTGATTCAACACTCACTGTAAAATATGTACAGGCGAATATATCCGAGATAATCTTATATTACATTGAACGTTAGGTGTTGGTAGACATATTATGGTGTAACATCCTTTTTAAGATAACATTTCAAAAATCATTGTTTAAAATTATGAAAATGTCCTTAAAAATTAGGAAAATACCCTTAAAAACTAATTCAAAAATGTATTTATTTTTTTTATTTATTTCAATGCATGCAATACTTCTTTGAAACAAATTGAGCATTGCTTTACTAGCAATGAATTATAATGCATCAAAATCCAAGGCCTAATCATTATCATTTAAAATTAAAAAAAAAGT
This sequence comes from Stegophylla sp. TES_Ste_2020, assembly GCA_025469315.1. NCBI lineage: Eukaryota > Metazoa > Arthropoda > Insecta > Hemiptera > Aphididae > Stegophylla > Stegophylla sp. TES_Ste_2020. Next base: position 9,517 of record JAIPRM010001555.1, read on the forward strand.
GTGAGATGGATTTTTTTTATTTTTTATTTAACTACCCGAATCTCTGAATATATGCAAATTCAATAATAAATTATCATGAGTTAATGTATGAAATAAATTATTCGATTAAAGAATGTTGAAATTTTCTGAAAAATTATATCTCAGAGAATTTAAAATAAAATAGACAATTCATATTTAACAACCAAATTTCAATTCTAGTTTAACAAATAAGAAAAAATTGGTTAAATACCAAATAACTGCGAAAAATATAGAACAGTATCTTAAAAGAGGTTGTTGAATGTATAAAAAGAAAAATGACGAATGTTTCCCAAGATATAGATTAACAACTTAAAAAAAAGTCATCTTGTATTGTCAAATTTTTTCTGAAAAGGTGAACTATTGCACTGTATTGATGATCAACGAATGAGGGGGGGGATAGATTTAAAATTTATTTCATAACCCCTAGAACATGGCTTTATAGGTTTTGAGGGATATATTATGATGTATATATTTTTCGCTATTTTTGGGGACCTCCAGCAGTCTCTTCTGGGCTAAATGAGCTGATAGTCTGGTATTAGGTTTATCTTTTGGACAGATTTAAGTGATGAAAGTGGGGTTAAATTTCAGTCAGAATTTTATAATGTTTTCAATGTAAGGGGGCTAAAAAATAATGGATATTTTTAAAAGTAATTGAGTATGATAAACTACATACCCAAAATTCAGCTCTCCAGAACAATTAAGAGAGGGAAAAAAGGTGTATTTTAAAGCTTTGAACATTTCTAGAGGGACCTTCTACATGGAACCAGGAGGATGAAAAATTTGTTTAGAAACTGGGTTGGTGCTCAGAATGTGCCTTTAGGGGGTTCCAGTATCTAACCATCACTCCTTTCTATTTTTATATCAAATTGGCATAATTTTTCACGATTTTTGGAGTTTTGAACACCCCTACAGGCCCTCCAAATTAAGATAGTGTTGATAATTTGTGCCTTTTAGTGGTTTCAACTTTCAATTACTTCCACCACTATTTTTACGCCAAAAACGTTATGTTTTTTTCAAGTTAGTTTTTGAAATCTTAAATTATTTAAGTTGTATAGAAACAAAAAAAAATCCTCTTTTGAACAAGACATTATTTAGGTTAAATCGAACGACAGAAAAATTCGACTCTATAGTCATAGAGCTCTGTTGCTCACAGCTTTTTTTTTATTACAAACTATTTGACTAAATATAAAAAATAAGAATTAAATTTTACTTTTAGTTTTGGACCCATAATCACTATCTGTAGTTATTGAAACAACATAAAATTCTTTTAAACTTAAACCGGTTGTCTTCGTGACGATCTTCGGTAATTTGATCGGCCGCGGTTGGTGTCGAATGAATGTCTCGATTATCGGCCGATTCTATTAGCCCTCAGAGTCCTAAATTGTTAGTGCACTGTTCCTCTGCCGTTATAGCCGGTTCTTTAGTGTCTACCATTAGACACGGGCCCAAAGACGTACACGAAGAATCCTTGCATTCTATTGTGGATACAATGATATAATTATTGAAATTCAAATAATATTAGTGTTATCAATAATTATTACTTTCATGTTTTTGATTTTAAATAGGGCTCAGATGTTTATGGCTTGTAAACATATATAATGCTATTATGACGGCAAATTACCTAAACTTGTGAATTTGAGAGATAACGTTGCACGTTGTGTAATAAGATAGTGCAATAAATTATAATATTACTAATTGTGACACGAAAACACGGTTTTTTAGAAATCATAAACAAAAATTTTGGGTTGCGACTAGAGATTACTATCCTGATTATCGTTTTTTGATTTTGGAATATCATATTATTATCGGTCTCAGAATTCTGGAATTATTTCAGAAATGTATTAAGGAAGGGTTTAAAAAGATTAATAATAAAAAAAAAATCAAACATTTTTTTCCACAATTCTATTAGTTTTGGAGTGAAGACTTAAACTTAAATGGACGCCATAAAAAAGGCACATTTTCCGTCTTCGAAAAATTGTTGAGAATTTCGATAAACGACCTCTTTAAAGTACCTGCCATGCCAATCAGTATTTTCTACCGGAATAATACGCTAAAACTTACTGATCAGAATACGTTTTCGATTAGAAATACATTGAAAAAATAAGAAACTTTATTGTAAAATCCTGTGAACCGTCACCATCATGCATCTTTCATAAACTGAACTATGTGATTTCTCTCGATTATAATTTATATTATTTTATTTATCATAGTAATATTTTATTTCCATCGTTGTGTTACTTTTAGTAACAGACAGTATATAAACAATGTGATATAGCACATTTTGAATTTAACTCATTAACAGAGTATTTTTTGAATTTTTTTTGAGTTTCAAAGGGTAGTTTAATCCAATGGCCCCCTCGTATTCACTTCTGGTCGCGGTTTCATGGAACTAAACGAAAGATATTGCATAAGTCATCAACGTCTGGGCCCCAAAATTACGACGTTATTTTTCGAAAATATTTACCCGTAGAGGAATAGGTATTCGATGGCGTGTGCATCAGTGTAAACGGCAGTTTCAACGACATTTGACCGCCCATGGCACCTATTATGAGCTTAACTTTCACGTAGTATGTGACGTAAATCGCGAACACATTCCGGTCTTCGGGCGACACGCACACTACGGTGCTCGACAACGTGCCTTCAGATTTGTTCACCGTAGACCCCAATGAATCTTCCAGCGCGATCCAATTTTTTGTCCTCGCCTTCATCGGGTACAGTAGGTATTCTTTTTCCAGTGAACCCCCGTTTCCGGGTATCGGCATGTCGGTGCATTCTTCCGATGCCACCGTGTTCTTGAATTTGCCGTTGCTGAACATGCATACGTCCACGTGTTGTACGATGAACACCTAAAAGTATAATAAAAAAAAAGTAAAGTAAAAGTATAGACAAGAAAGGCGGACTTACATCGCTCCACGGATATTCTTCGCTCCTCGGGTCAGATACTCTTGGTGGGTGTGTAACATTTTAAAGAAATGATAAATCATTTCTTCAATAAGACGATTCTGAACGAAGGAAGTTAATAATATAAAGAATAATTGATAGTTGTCATTTTCAGTACACCCACCAAGGTATCTGACCCGAAGAGCGGAGTAACTGCACACATAGAAAAGAAGTGACTGTCTTTGATCTAAGATCTTGACCCTCTATCCACCCTACTTCCCCTATCCTTTTCTTCCTTCTCTATCCTCCCCTATCCTGCAATGTAGTAATTATTGTTATGTGGTTGTTGTATAATAACTGAACCTCTGTTCAGCATTGTTTTATTGAAGAAATGATTTATCGTTGCTTTAAAATTCAATACACCTACCAAGAATATCCCATCCGAAAAGTAAAGTATATCCATGGTGCAAAGTCTGTCCGGTCTTTTTTATTTTTGTTTTGATAACGCTATTGATGTTAAAATATTTTTTTGTTAATGTGTTTGTTTAATCACTGTATTTTTATCCCTATTGTAGGGGTTGGGAAACTGCAGTTTTATAGAAAGGATATCGATATCATTTAATAGTGTACTGTAGTAGATTTTCGTATCACTTGTTGAAGATCATGTTTTTTAAAATCTTTTTGGAAAAATATTCTTGACCCACGCTCTTTTGGGGTCGTTTCTCTATTAAATAAATAAATTAAAATTTGATTTTTAACCGAGAATAATGCATCATGCGTGTCGCTAAGTTATTACTTTGGGTTCACATACCTTTATTCGTCTGACGGCTTTTTTACTCGTATTCCTTACACTTATGTTCACGTGTATCGGATCGCCGTGTGTGTAAATAGCTTTGTCGAGGTTTGCCTCCAATGTGACTTTACCGTCGCTGAGCAAAAACGGTTTCTCCGATGTAGCCTGTGGTCCTCTGTGACGCCATCCTTTAGGCTGATCTGATCTGGGCGTAGGCGTAGGTGGCGGTGGCGCCGAAGCCATTTGCACTACTTTGATACCCATTTTCACGATATTTTTCCGCTGTAATTTCTCGTCCGCTCTTTCGGCTGTAACGCGTTCGCATATAAACAAAAAAAATCGTTAAATTCTGGAAAAAAAAAATATTTTTTCTTCCAAACTGTTATTATTGTTTTTCGAAATAGTATGTGAAATATATTGTAATTCGCTACGAGTTTAGAAAACCAAACCGTGTTTACGTTTAATCAAGAATACTTCAGTGTTTATTCGTATTTTATTTACACCGATTGAGAACATTTAGTTTTTTACAAATTTATATAATTCAAGCCTGTCCTATTTAGAAGTAATTCACGTATTATCGAAATAATTATTATCTTCTCTTTATTATTGTTATTAAAAAATAGTATGAATATTTTTTTCTCGTTTGTATCTTTCAACATAAGTTATTCAATGAAAATTAAGTCTGTCTAACATATTTTGTAAGCATAATCTACTATCTGATATGATTTTTTTTTAGATTCTGAACGTTAGTGAAGAAGCTTATGTTTTTACAATGATGTAGTAAACCGCCCAACTCACGATTTATTAATAAATCATTTATAAATGCATATTCCAATTTAAGTAACATTTGCATAATATACGTGCACGGGCCACACCCTAACCTTCACTATTACATCCTTTTCCCAAAAAACCTCGTATGTATTATTAGAAAGGGTAAAACAGCGCTCATAGT
>JAIPRM010001555.1:14259-36921 GCA_025469315.1 Stegophylla sp. TES_Ste_2020
CCCAACAAGAGTATCTGACCCGAGGAGCGAAGAATATCCGTGGTGTAAAATATGTCCAGCTTTCTTTGTCTTTGCTTTACTTTTTTTAAATTACATCAAATACATATTAAGGGCCCCTAAAATTATACTGCCCCGGGCCCATATTTCCGAAGTTGGGCACTGCAGTGGGAAGTGGGGAGGTGGGGGGAGATGTAAGCCAAAACTGTATTATTTTGAAAAACGCGCGTCAGACAACATTATATATTATTGCGTTTATTGTTTTTTTTTTTCAAAAACGTTAACATCTAATCTCAGATTAAACCCACGCGTTTTCAGTGTAAAAATATGCGTGTTTTTTGTATTAACGTTTATTTTCACATCCTTTTTTTGTTTTTTCTGTCAAAACATTTTCATTCAACAATACCCGGAGTAAGCGAACAATACAATAATTATTGTTATTACCATAATTTGTGACAGAACAATGGCTGCTCGATTTTCCGCACTAGCATTTTTGTTCCGGTTTTTAAAAGCAAAAGAATATTTTTATCATTTTCTAGCCATGATTCGACGCTTGTAATAGGCCTGCACAGTAAGATCAGAATTTTATTATTTTTCAAAAAACCAAATTCGTAATAGTAATTAGTCTATTTCGAACTCGACGAATCATACAGAGGGCTGTCAAATTAAGAGAAAATAAGATAGTAATAATTTTTTTTTCACTTTTTATTAAAACGTTCTAGTCTGTACGTTTTTTGAAATACAATTACCGGTTTTCGTAATCGAATTATGTATATTTATTATTTAATTATTTAAAATTCTCGCATAACCTTAACACGAAAATCTTTTGAAACAAGTTCATATATAATTTGGCAAAAATTCTTTGACGCGCGAAATAAAAACATTAAAAAGGCACTCGTTTATAAAATTAACGCTAAACCCAAAATGTGTTGATGGATATAAATTATAAAATAATAATTTTATAATAGATTTATCCTCTAATATACACACGACTTTTCGTTTTCAGTCGAATACGCTTTTAAAGTGTTTTTCTAATTACACTTTTATTTTAATTTCGAAGTTTTCTAATTAAATTCGTAATTATAATGTAATAATAATATAATATATACGTATAAATTATGCTCGTTTTCAAAATAATTATTATGTTTGAAGATTTTGCGCTTTAAAATATTTTAATTAAAAGTCAAATTAATTGTACAAAAAGAATATCCTGTTAATTAGACGTAATTATTCGAGATGAATAATTTATAACACAAACTGATATTATTTTGAAACCATAAAATACTGGTTTTCATCACGTCGTAGAATATTATAATGTGGATATATGTGAACTTTACGAATAAATTAAATAAATTATATTCATTATTCGACGTTGTTGAATAATAAATTGTCATTAGTAGTAGCTGGAGTAGTTTATTATTTTGTTTTTTTTTCGAATCTCGGTGACAGAGTTTGTTTTTTTCACTTAAGTGCAATCGGTATACATGCGTCGTGTTACAAATGATAAAGATAATTAGACCCCGGACATTGACGACTTTTACAATTTTTTTTTTTTTTTATTATTATTATATATGAAACTTTATTTATTAGATAAAAAAAAAAAGTTAAGTAAAGTATAGATAAAAAAAATCCGGACATAATTCGCACACCACGGATATTATTCGCTCTTCGGGTCAGATACTCTTGGTGAGTGTGTTGAAAACTATTACTTTTATTTTATTCTTTATATTTATTATTCCTAACTTCTTTAACTTCCTTCGATCTGAGTCGTCGTCTTATTGAAGAAATTACTTATAATTCCTTTAAAATTCCGCGAACCCACCAAGAGTATCTGATCCGAGGAGCGAAGAATATTTGGTGTGTGAAGTTATTTTTCTAAAAGCGGTTTGGAATTTAAAAATATCGTAATCAAAATGAAACCAACTGAATTTTTGCGAAAAGAAGTTTTTCTACGTTTAATTGGTCATGCTTCAACGGAGTTTTTGAACTCTACGTGATTTTTAAGTATTTGTAAGTCAAAATCATCATTCTTTTTTTCAAGCCTCCTTCCACTAAATTATTCTCGAATGAGACGATGATCGCCCAAATTAAGAATTTGTAAGTCACCTCTCTCTAAGTTGTCTGCAAAAGCTTTTTGATTTCTGACCTTACCAAAATTTGTCAAAATAATTTTTTGAGTAGTGGTTTATAAAAATTCTGATTTGAGGCTGTCAACTTCTGTGTTCCAAAAGTTGGCCGTTAATTAAACATTCGAGGGTTAATTGAAAACAGCTGTATTTACAAATAATGACTTCCAGCTTCCGAATAGACAAGTGACTTATAGTGAGTATGAAACGATAAATTTTGAATTTGAATGGTAACCAACGTACTTTGTTTTCGACATTTAATTGATGTGAAAAAAAGTTGTAAATATCACATGGAAGCTGTTCAAGAACATCCGAGTGGGTATCGTGATAATAATGTTAATAATTTCAATTATTTTCAGTCGACATTTACAACTATTTCAAAGCTCACGAAAAACCGGATGCACATAACATCACGTGCAAAATGATGGGAGGTGGCTGGTTGCAGCATGGCGACAATTCCATTTGCGTCGAAGGAGCGTCTGTGGTGAATATTTTTTAGATAGATTTTAATTTTTTAGGCCCACTTGTGTATGCCTTAGAAATATCGAAAAATGCAGTTAAAATTTATGTATTACAATTTTTTATTTAAAAACGATATTATAAAAATTATGTTACAAAACATATTTTCATTGTTTTATATCTTTAGCATAATAATAAAATAGGTAATATTGTTTTTTATTAATCGCATTTTTATATGACTATATTAAAATGTATTTTTTTATTGTAAAACTCACTGTTGCTCGGTACAAATGATAAGTTGTATTAATTTTTTTCTACCAGAATGATCGTCGTTTGGGTAGGATTTATTTTAGACTCCTGTATTAGAACATGTATTGTAAGTGCTTGTATAGAAACTACTGAAAATACTTTAGAAAACATGGAAAATGCCCTAAAAATAGTGAAAAATTACCGACAAATTAATTTCGTGTTAAATTTATCAAAAAATTCAAAATCCAAACTACATTGAAAACAATCAGTATCACCAGAAACACATTTTTTTCGTACAGACCTACGCATTAAAACGCCAGGAAAACACAATGACATTGCATCGAAATTCCTGCCCTGATTATTAATTTCAGTAGTATATTTTTGATTTTTATAACGGTAAGTTGTAAAATTTCCCATTTCGTGTTGTGGGCAATTTTATTTCTTATGAAACGGACTGTCGATGTGGTCATCTTATGAATTTGGCAAATTTTTATTATTTTTTGCACATTTCATAAATTGATGAATGAAGATCATTCTCCTTACGTGTTATAACCACTATTAATATACATTTTTAAAAAATTTTTGAATAATTATTTGAATATTTTTTTTTTTTAATGTAACTGAATAATATTACAGTTTTTTTAATCAATCTAAATAAGCCAATTTATTTACTTTTTTTATTTCATTTTTCATTAATTTCTAAGTAAATTAAAATTATATTTATTTTTCATTTTATACTATATATATATATGTAAGTACCTATTAAAAATTTATAAAAAATTTATTTTTATTTTTTGAAATGTATAAATACATAAATACAAACTATTGTCGTATACTGAACACAACAGTATTTTTTATTTTTTTAATTATTATTTAAATTAATTTATTGCGCATCACTAACATAATATTATACGAAAGTTTTTAATAAAAAATATTATTTATTTATTATTTTTTTTTTTTTTATATACAAATTGATTTACGTGTCCAGTTCATGAAATGTGTGCGAAAAACAATAAAAATTTGCCCAGTTTGTGATCGCATCGACAGTCTATTTCACGAACTCAGCAAAAAATGGGCAATTTCACAACTTGGGTGGAACATATATATATAATGTTATCTACATCGTATTCACCCCATAGAAGGAATTCGAATGTGACGAAAACGGCGGCGGAATTTCTGAAAATTTCGACGAATAAAAAATGACCTTCCCGGCCCTAGGCTTAAGCGCGTACGTTTGGTGTCTTTGACGACGTGACAGATCGCAGCGCGGATAGAAATCATTTCAAAAATGAAACCGACGACGAACGCCGCAGTGAATTTTACGCGTTTAAGTTTAGAAAGTGATTTACTATGAACTTTGAACTTTGTTGATCTTAGAACGACCTTTGCCTCAACCCGTTAACTACGTTAACTCGAAAAAGCTTTCGGCAGTTGTTTTAACCGTATTCATTGAGTAGAGACGCACGCTATGCATATTATTTTTCCGTAAACTCAACTGGTAAAGTTTCTGCATAACAAATTACCATAAATATAATATTATTATTCTGTTTAAACCGCGATAAATTGTAATTTATTAAAAAAAAAAAAAAAAAAATGTTTACAGGTGGGGGATCCAGTGGCGTATTTATGGGGGGGGGGATATGGCGTCCTCAATTAAAGACATCAATTTTTAATTTAAAAATAGAATAAAATAAAAATTAATCAAATGGTTACAAAATCTAAGCAAACAGCATATTATACTTTTATTAACATCATTTCTATAATTAATTGAAACACGAACAAATGTTATATTTCTTGAATCAAATTCTGGAATTTAAAAATCACTTTGATGTAAAAACTTGGGACAGTTTGGCACACCTTTTAACTTGTAAATGAAATCTACATAAAAATGTTTTTACAAAATAGCTGATTGTATTTACAAATAAGGTATCTATATAAAAATTACATTTTGAAACCAAACGAATTATGTATGTGAGACGCCTTTGTAGTGTTTCAAAATTTTTGATTTGACCAGACTATGAAAAATCCCAAACCAAGGACCTAAATTTCAAAATAGACTTTACCAGTCTATAGTTAAGTACACATTATGTCTTTAAATTTAGCACTTGTCCTTTTTAAAACACCAAAACCTCTTGAGGCTTTACTATAACTTAATTAAAATTTGCATTAAAACAGAGGTACTGAGGATGAATAAAAATTTCCTGCAGATAATTTCGTTCGAATGATTATGTGAAAGGTGATTTTTCGAAATTTTCAACAATTTTTCCAAAAACAAGGAAAAACTGCCGACATTTTGAGTAAAAACGGTAAAGCATATTCGATTGCATAAAATTAATTTTAGCCCTTTACTCGTTATGTAACTCTGAAACTTGAAATTCTAACCCATTATCATCAACGGGTTAGTAAAGATTGAATTTTTAGATACGTAATTTAACAGACTGAACTTTGAGAAAGAATTGATTTTTTTTTTTGTTTTTTCTAATTTAATTTTTAATTCTCGGTACAATGAGCTAAAACTATAAAAAAAAAAAAACTTTTGAAATGCCTACATATTATATGATTTCCCTGAAAAATATCGAAAGTTGTTTCTTAGCATTTATTTTTTAAAATGCGAGAATTTAGAATTTTTTTTTTCATATTATAGCGATTATTTTTTTTTTAATTTAAACTTGAAAAAAAATAAAGAATCACAGAGATGAATAAAAAGTTGGGAAAATTTTGAATTTTTATTCAATTGTAGAACGAGAACTTCTCAAAATTTGTATAAGTAATTCTTTTTTATAAAATGAAATCTAAAATTGCCTATTTTTGTCGTGTGTTCTGTGTATTATTTCGGACGGTGTCTAAACTGTCGGTGAGTTTGTATTGATCGTTAATTAATTATATTATGTTTTAATGTGTTTTTTTTTTTTTTTTTAGCAATACGGACCGGCTGACCATTCGATAACGGCGGACATTTTGAAAAAACAGTTCCCGACATTGAAGATCACGTTCGACCAACCCTCTGAATAGAGAAAACACGATTGTATGACGTGACACGACATTGTTCATTCTCGAATCAATATATTAATTAATTATAAAGGATAAAAAGACAATTGTTATTATTTTATTATTGTTTCGTGTCCTGTACTCACTGATATACGTAATTATCAGTCCTCCGGTCCTTCCGAGCAATGTAGTAATCCTCTCAACAGACTATGTAAGTGTATTCCGTGGGAATAAAATCGAAATCCGATGACAAAAAAAAATAAAAACAAAAATTTCTCCAAGCGTGGTGCGCGGTTTTCGTTCGGAACACTAATATTCTTCGAACGAGTCTCGTTGTAACGCCACAACTATGTCGGCGGTGTTTATAACAATATAACAGTGCCAAAATGTTTAACCGACGAGGATTTTGCCGTAGTACTATAACTACGATTCGCGCGCCAAAAAAACTACCTAGTAAATTCGCTTAAAAGCGAGAAACGTTTCACAATAAATAAATCGTCAAAAATTAATTAATTATCAAATAATAATTGTGTCCGCTCGCGTTAAAGAACTAAATTCAAAAAGAGAAATGATTTTTGTCCGTCGTTGACAAACCCGGTCACTTAATCAATCTGTTTATTATTATAACCTTTCTCAGTTCATCGATTACTGCACAAATGGTCCAAAATTTTCTTTCGCATAATGTGTGGTGCTGAATAGGGCCCGGATTTAAATGCACTAAAAAATCATCGAAAAATACTGTAAAAAACGAACAAAAAATGCCTTTACAAAAATGCATTTTACCCAGAAATTAAAATTTTAATTTGTTTTCTTTTCTACCGTCTGCTGAGTCTCATAAGTAAAGACAAAATACAGACATTATCGCAATTATAGAAAGATTTCAAGGGAATTTTTAAGGAAAAACTTGAATAATATTTTGAATTATTTAAATTTAAATTGTTGATTCGTATTATGTACAGATACTATACATTATTGAAATTGTAAGTATACTGTTGAATTGTGCATTAAAATGAATAAAATGAGAGAAAAATGTTGAAATATGCTCTAAAAATGAGAAAAAAATTGAAAAAGCAAAATAAAAGTTTCCCTTTTGACGTCTTGGTTACACGAAACAAATTATGTACTTCGGAAGTATTGCCTGAGATCACCAAAAGAAATATGCATTTTGCATTGTGATCCGGGTCCTAATTATCCAAAAAAAAAAAAAAAAAAATAGCAAAGAAATTATGAAAATAGTAAAAAAAAAAAAAAAAAAACAATTAATTTCCTTAAAGCATACGAAACTATGTACTGAAAACTTTTGGTGTTGAATTTATTTTACTATACTTAGAATGCATTTGTTAACAATGCGATTGAAAAAAAAATAATAATAATAAATTACGAACAACATGCATTGCTGTTCTGGCCGTACGAGACGTTACACCGTCTGGTTGCGACATTTTAACTAAACTACGTGTTGATTTATTTTTTAATTCGGCCGTTTCACTTTGCCACACGCCGTACGAAACGAGTGGCCCATGTGCTTTATTCTGCTGCTACTACAAATAACACGTCATGTTGTACTCATGCGAAAGGGTACATATTTTTGGCAATAATGAATTGGGGAAATTCCCAACGAATGTATTTGGGAAATGTTCCCAAATCGGGAAAAGTAAAAATTAATTACTTTTCGTTATCTCACATAGTTAAGGAAATTATTATTCAAAGGGTAAGTAATTTGGTTTTGATCGTTATTAATTACATAAAATCACACATTAATAAATTAATAATCTCTTTGATTTTTCGCAATGATCACAATATTCGTTTTTAAAATAATAAATATCTCATCAATAATATAATATAGATCATTAACCCTAATCATTTAGACCTAATGTAGAAGATCATTATTATCATTTTATGCAAAAAACCTATTGTATACAATAGGTATATTTTACACGAGTGTCATTGATTTTATAATTTATAAATTTGACAATCGTTATTTACAATCTGAAGTCGAATTCTTCACAAAAATTACACTGCGATTTAATGTATTATATTTTTTTTGACTAAAAATATTTTTGGGAACGTGGGAAAGTAACTTCAGGGAATATTTTCCACTTATAACTTTCCTCGAGAACGTTCCTCAACACACCACGTCCTTAAAACTTGTACCCTGTGACGCGTTTGGGATTTTTGTGAGTAGAGGAAAAACGGTTTTGTACCCATTTTCCCTCCCCCCCCCCCGTCAAACTGGTTATTTTTTACATTTTAATATGATTTTTTTTTCTTTTACCAGTTTGTTATTGAAAAATTTGAACCAATTGTAGGATCGGATTAAAAATCCATTATGAGACCACGTTTGGAAAAATTTTGGACTTTTCTTTTTGAAAATCGTGTTGATAAACTGATATTTTCTCGATTCTGAACCGAGTTTTGATTAATGTATTCGTTGAACCGCTTTGTACCATATCGAGTCAAATATTGACGTTTTTTAAAATGTCAGATTATTTATTATTATTATTTTTTTTTTTTTGTCCGTAAAATTTTGATTTCAGTGAAGTAATTAAAGAATTACTTTACTCGTATCGATATCGCGTAACCCTAACGGTATGGAAAAAATGTCAAAAACAGTCGGTCTACCAATTTATCATATTCCTAACCAAAGATTTTCCACACGTTTTCATCTGTCTACAAACGAAAGTTTGTAACAAAAGTGATTTCTTTTTTTTTCATTACTTTAGAAATGAATTTTTCCAAATTAAAATAAAAATTGCCGAATGTCTTTGGATTTTTCGAATGAAAACCATAAAATATACTCAACCAGCACAAACCAGCGTGACGTATGTTCGAACCAATCCGAATCGAAACTCGAAAAATTGGTACTTACCTGCAACAAAATAAAATGCAAAATTAGAAACATATTTTATCGATTTTATTATTATTATTATTAATATACACGCGTGTAATATTGTTTTCAATGAAATCCGTTAATTTGTTGTCAGTGAGCACTATAGATTATGAGCGAAGAAAGTCGTTTTTTTTCTCCCCCATAATGACTTAAAATAAAATTTGAAATTTACATATTATGTTATAGTAACAACCGTAGCCCCGAAGTGTAGGGGGCACCGAAAATGACGTCCAGAGTCCAAAATTAATTTTTTCCCCTCGTCTATTGACCTCTAATGCATCCCCTGTTATGACGATGGGCATAACATGGAAATCCGTCCTCGGCACTTAATCGCGGACACCGAATTCTAAGTACGCGCGTCAATAATATCACGACGGCGGCGTTAATGACGTGTCCTGTTCGAGGATTTGAACGCGAAGCGTTCCGAGCGAAATCATTTTTCGCCGTAGAGTTTGTTCACCTTTCTATGAAATACTTACAAACCTTGAACTTTTTTTTTTTATCCAATTGTTAACAACGATTCGCGTGATAAACAACTGGCGAATATTAACATGAAAAAAAATAAATAAATAATAAATTTAAATAAATACAAAATATGTATTCAATAAACGCGTTTCCGTCCGATTACTATTCCGTGAATTCGCTTTCTCACTGAACGCGGATCCGACTAAACACGGGTCATAAATATACAACCCTACCCTCATCCACCACCTTATCTTATATCTTATTATACCGACTTCGACGATTACGGGTTTCTCCGAGTCACTCTGTATATAGTCAAAAAAAAAAAAAAAAATGTATCACCACAGATTATGCACTCAGTGGCATTTTGGGGAGGGGAGGGTTTAGAGTTTTAAATCCATCCCAGAACCAAAAAATAATAATAATAATATATAATTGTAAAGTAAAAACCGCAAAATATTTGATTTTTATTTCTACGGTAACACTTTTTCGTATAGAAATATTTTTTCTAAAGTTTCATACAGTGATTTTTTAGATCATAAATCACCCAAGTGGTACTTTAAAGAGGTCATTATTCAAAATTTTCAATAATTTTTCCAAAAATAAAAAAACCTGTTGAAAAATTTCAACCTATTATATAAATATTATACCAAATATAAAAATTGTACCTATTATATATTTAAACCGTATAATTCTCAAAAATGTAAACAGACCTAAATCTGACCTCAAATCAGTGTTACCAGTGATAGGATAAAAAAAAAATTATTCATGAGGACATAATATTTTTAACTACGCATCGATTACGTTTATTGTTTTTTACGATGCCATTCTACATGAGTCGAATCAAATTAATCCTTCCTATTTCCATTTCACGCGTTCTTGAGTCAAAAATTACTTGATACAATAATATTTATAGTATAAAAAAAGTGTTGCACAGTAATTTAATTCCTCGAATGTGATCACACTGAATTAAGGTCAGGTTGTGTAATCAAAAATTACAAATTACACCATCCGGTTTCATATAATCAGCGGTATCATTTTGGGGTGGAATTTCACAAAAATAATGTATAAAATCGGTTGATTTTAGATTATAGGACAAACCAAAATATTTAATTTAATGATAAAGCAAAGAATGTTCTCTCCGTCACTCGCTCCTATGGTATTAAAATTTAATAAGAATTTTGTAACCAGTGTTGTTAAGGGACTCAACTCCTGAATTAAATTATTATTATTTTTTTTTTAATAAAGAAAATCAGTATTTTTTTTTTTTTAGAGGAAAAGGAACGCGAGTGTTAATTCTTTATTTATCAGAACTTATATTTATTGCAATTCTTTTGCTTTTCCTGAAAAACGTGTTATTATTATATTTTGCGAGAAAAATGGTATTTCTCAGGATTTTCATTAAAAAAAAAAAAAAAAACCGTTGACACTGGTTAACAATAGTCGCGTACTCTAGAGTATTTGAGAAATATTTGAAATATTATTACGGTGTAACAGTAATAATAATATTATCGTTTCGATAAGTTTTTAAGGTGAAGCGAGGAATCCGTTTCTTTATCTTCGGAACGAGGACCGAGAACGGATTCCTTTCGATATCAAAGAAACGAAGGATCGATGGGGGGGATTCCTGTAGGTATACAAAAGAAAAGTTAACAACAATGACGCTGACCAGTTTTTCAGTCAAGTGCTCTTTACACCCGTTGCATTCGCTTCTCGCGTAACGTCATCCCCGGAGTATCACACCCTTAATATAATATTCGTTAACAGGAGGACTTTAGAGTGATATCTCTGTCAACTCCGAATTTTCATTTCAAGTGCACTGTTTAATAAGCGTGCATTTTTCGTCTTTAAATTATTCATTTCAAACACTAGTTGCACTTTTTAAAACTTTAACTAACAGTTTTGTTAGTTGAACTAAGACTTTGATTATAACTGTCATGCATAGAGTTCGTATCTTGTTAGAATTTGCTTTATTTTCCTGTCGGTCAAAATAAACGAAACTATTTCGGTTATACATCTCATCTTTACTACTCGGAGTAATAAAATACGTGAGATTTTATTTTTGTTTTTTTATATATCAATGTTTTTTTGGGTGCTATTATTGATTTTAAGTAACGTATTGAAACAATTTTTCTAAATTCGTTCTAAATAAACGTACTTTAAAGGTTTATATTACAATGATTGGATGAAAAATTTTGTGTATTAAATTAAATCAAAACATTTAGAACATTAAAATAACTGAATACAGGATGACACCGGACGTTCTTAAGATGGTGTAGGAAAAAAATTTAATTATTGAAACATAAAAAAAATAAAAATCTAATTCTATGCCTGTTTACGGTCCAAATAGGGGATGAACGTGCTACAAAACGGATCACCCTGTTTGTGTAATAATTATTGATGGGCCGTGGTGCCAAAATAAACGCATAAAATACAATAATATGTAGGTAACACAATGATACATATTATAAACTCTCCGTGTGGCACATAATAAATGCAATTAGACGTTTTAATACTACGGTAAATTGGAAAACATGAACACAAACCCCCCCCCCCGCGCGCGCGCGCGCGCGTGCGAGTATATTATATAACAATGGCCCGGACCGGCGGCTACGGCCCCCCTCCTCTTGTGCCGTGTGCGTTTAATTTGATTAATTATTTACATCGAATTACAACATTGTTGATGACAACCACGAGGACGTAAATTAATTAAAAGTAATATTAATCTACGACCAACGGCGTGGTGATGCTGCGTAACGACGACGGACTCGATCCGTACTCGACGATCATCATTATCATTGGTTAGGTGTTTATTAAGCGATAACGTTCTAGAGAAGTCGTTATTCGACACGAAACTTTTTGTTTTTAATATTCAAAATTAGATTTAGACGATTTCAGTATTTCATTTTTTTTTTTCTGCTACTTAGGGTTAACGATATCATTATCAAGACTGGACGACGACGGGTTACTAAGTAAAGCTAGAAGTTAAAAGTTATAAGTCACTTAAATAGTTATTTTATAGTAATTTTTTTTTTTTGAAAGTAACTTCTAACTGAACGAGTTAAACTTTTTTTTAACAATATGAAGTAACTTATCAGTTAATTTATTTTATAAACACGTTAAATTACTTTTCGTCAAATTTAAAAAATTGTTTATGCTTACTCGAGTTTCGAAATTTCATAGAGTACCTTTACAATGATTCTATGGATTTTGTACAATAGAATACCAAAATTCAACACATTGGCAGTTACATAATATATTATGTACATTTATCGAAGATTTGAATTGTGTTTTGACATGGATTGTAAGTGTATAAAAAAAGTAACTTATTTCTAACTTAGTTAAGTTGCTTTTTTTTTTTGTAGTTGACTTGTAACTTTAAACTCAACTTACGTTTGTTTAGAATAACTTGAGTTAATGAGTTTGAAAAAAGTAACTTTCCCAGCCTCGATTATTATCAGATTATTATCATTTTCAATTTTCGAAAAAATCAAGCCTAATGCAAAATCTACCTAAACTTATTTCACTTTATGGATGTAGTGTAAATGCTACTATTTTATAATGTTTATGGCAAAAGTTTGGAAAGAAGTGACTAGAAAAAGTTTCTGGCCGGACCACACACATACACAGTGAGAAATTTTGTAATCATACATATATTTTCTCCTAACGATAATAATGAGACAAATTTTTAATTAAATTAAATTAAATGCTTCAATGTTTTTTTTTTCTTTTTTTGTTATTATTATTTCTAAAGCTCATATATTTTATATACATGCGATTCATTTCAATTCTTGATATCCTCGAAATTCTGTTCAAAATATTCGTTATCAGACGGTAACGTAAAAATATGTCCAAAAAGTTATCGTTCACTTTAAAAATTCAACACGCCCACCAAAAGCATCCCACGTGAGGTGCCGAGTTTACCCGTCATGCGGAATATACTGGTATTGTTTTTTAGTCGCGTATTTCGTCGATTCGAGCAGAATGGATTAGTGTGTGTGTGTGAACCCGTCGCAACCGAGGACGAATTTATTTCTCGGTTTACGCTTCGTTTAACCAAATCTGTGGGGCAATCATGATCTCGAGCCAAAATGTTAAGTATGATATTATTGAAAAAATAATAATAAATACGTTCGCTGATGAACCGACGGCTCGGGGTTTCGTGTGTGCGCGCGTACGTGAGTATTCGTCCGCGGCGAAGATTTAAAACGTCGAAAAGTATTATATATTACATTTTGAGTGGAGCGGAGTGGTAGCTAGTGTTTAAACAATGACGTTTCGTTTTTTCTTTTTCTTATTTTAAGTCTTTTTGTTTTTTTCTTCTGTAAACACTTTTCCATATCGAAATGTTTGTCCGAAAATTTCGACCATCAATTTTTTTCAACCAAAATTGACTTCTAGACGGAACTCTTGAGAGGTTATTTTTCGAAATTCACAATATTTTTCTCGAAATTTGACAAAAACTACTCGGAAACTATTATTTTTCTTTTAATCCAATTTTTATAAAAATTTTAATTTACAGGATGACATATTTATGCCAGTAAAAATACAAAAATTGGTATTTTTTTTTTCGGAATATTCAAATTATTATACAAACATGTTTTTCATAACTAATTTTTTTCACATCACTTTAAGATCAAACTTTTTTTCAAATAGCAACCCCTTTTTTTAACTGCGGAAATTTATTCAGATAATTTTTCTGTGACTTTCGATATATTCAAAATCAAAATTTGAATGAGTATCTTTTGGAAAACTCAAGTTTAAATGATAAGAAAAATAGTCTCTTGGAAACATATTTAGTTGTATACGAAATACGTTATTATTATGAATCTACACTATTAATCCCTAAATCCTTAATACTTACATTTGAATAATTCAAAAATTACTCGATCGAATTTTGATTTCAATATATCAAAATTCACAGAAAAAAAGACTTGAATATAATTCTGCAGTTAAAATAGAGAGTGACAATTTGAAAAAAAAAGTTATATATCCATAGAACAGGAGACAAGAAAAAAATTACTATGGAAAACATAGTTTTTACAGTAACTTAAATATTCCGAAGTTCTACGGTCAAAAAAGGGGATGAGCACGCTTAAAAAAATCACCCTGCAGGTAGACAATAATACGAGAAACATTTTAGTGCAAGAAAATTTTGGAAACGTAAAAAAAAAAAAAAAATTGGAAATTCTTTTCTCATTAACATTTTTTTTCCTGTTTTCAATTAATCGAGGGATATAAAACTGACTAAGTAAAAATATTTTTTTTTTGTTTTATAAATAAACTTTCTAATATTAATATAAAATTAAAATTGTCTTATATAAACCGGAAACCCTAATCTAAAGAAATGATTTATCGTTTCCTTAAAATTCATTGTACCCACCCGAGGAACGAAGAATACCCATGGTGCGAAGTGTGTCCGGATTTTTTCTCTCGAATTGTTTTTATTATTATTATTTTCACTGCTTTAGCTTTAGCTCGTGGTATGCGGACGAACATTCGAATGCGGTTTTTTACAATATTCAATTTCAATCTCACCGTCAACGAGTGGGCAAACTTCTACTTCTACGCGGTCACGTGGTAAATACGCACGCTGTAGAGTTTGTCGTCGTTTTCTCGGGGGTTATATTATTTGCTTTCGCAACGTGTTACATAATATGACTTTCGAGTGTCTCTGGGCAACGGGAAGATTTTCCGGGATCAGCGGCCAGAGTACGAACGAGCTTATCGTAATCGAAAATATTATATTGTTCGCGAAAACTTCACACAGCGATATTACCTATATAACGACATCCCCACCTAAACGTCCTAGTTGCTGTTTTCATAAGTCAGTGGTCTCGAGCACACGCAATTTGGCTTTTTCGAATTGGCCCGCAAATCTATTTCCTACAAAAATATACCGTAAAAAAAAAAAGTGTGTCCTTCGCACGTCGGGTGGGATTCTCTTGACGGGTGCGTTGAATTTATCAAAGAAACGATAAATCATTTCTTCAATAAAACGATTCTGAACGAGGAAAGCTAATAATATAAAAAATAATTGTTAGAAATTTCTTTTTCACATTTTCAAAATTTTCTTGCGCCAAAATCTTTCTTATATATTTTCTATCTATGTTTACATTTTCATATAATTCGGATCAAAAAAATATGGTTCCCGAGTCGTTTTTGTCAAATTTTGGGTAGGTTTTTCCAAAAATAAAAAAAATTGAAAAATTGAGAAATTCAAAAAATGACCTTTTAAAAGTACAATCTAAAGTAGGGTGACCATATTTAAGAAAATAAAATACAGGACAAAAATATTTTTGATAATATTTTTAAATAAATAAGTATTTATTACATATATATATATATATATATATATACCTGTATATTATTTTTTTGAATCGTGAAAAAGTATAATTTTTAAACTACTTATTATAGATTAAATTTAAACTCATAAAAATATTATTTTGAAAAACATAAAATAACATAATTATTAAACTAAATTGTTACTTTTTAAAATTTCTTCAAATCCTTTATTCATGTATAATGTATACTTTACTTTCTAAAAGAAACTTGTGAATTCATTTTAAGATTATAATTTATTTAATGTTATCCACAAGATTTCTAGATTCTTACATTATTTTATTCAACAATTTCATTTCAAAAATTTAAAAAATTTTAAATCAACAGTAAGCCAAAAAACGGGATTAATATGGGACAGACTTGAAATTACGGGACAAAAAACGTCCTGAGAGAAGTTTATCAGGACAACAGGATGCAGAGACAAAATAAAGGACAATCCTGTATAGAACAGGACGTATGGTCACCCTAATCTAGAGTCAAATCCGGTTTCAAAAAGTTATTGATCGAAACTTTTGAACAAGTATTTCTATACGAAAAGTTGTACATAGAAAGAAATAAAATAAACATCATTGTAAAAACACTAGTTTCTTCACTTCGTTCAGAATCTAAAAGTGTGTACTTCGCTCGTAGGGGTGTTCTTCGCACGTCCGGTGGGATTCTCTTGACGGGGGTGTATTGAATTTATCAAAGAAACGATAAATCATTTCTTCAATAAAACGATTCTGAACGAGGGAAGTTTGTAATATAAAAAATAATTGTTAGAAATTTCTTTTTCACATTTTCAAAATTTTCTTGTGCCAAAATCTTTCTTATATTATTTTCTATCTATGTTTAAATTTTTCGAGAGGGAGGAAATCGGTTTGGATTGTGTTTTTAACGCCGCCGCCGCGGTAATAAATCATGAACGTACTCCGCGAATCGATTCGGTCAGTTTATGTATAATTTAACAACGACGTTCTGTTTGCGTTCGAGCAAATCGCTTTTGCCCCTTTGTCGTTCTAGTCTGTGGCACCAGCACCTAAGTCCTAGCGCGAAGCAAACATTTTCATAGATATTTTATCGCGTCCAGAATAGAAGAGGCGCGGCTTTTTCCCGTCTCTTTACTCGTAGTTAAATTTCCGTTTCCACGTGACCCGCACGAGTACGCACGTCAGACAATCATTATTATTATTGTTATTATTATTAGGGTTGTGGACCCGTAGAAGTTTGCGTGCTTTTCGATAATCAATCAAAACGCAGCTAAGCGGCGGCGGCGGTAAAGAAATTTGTCCCTCTAACAGTTTAAAGCGATTTCTTATTATTATTATTATTATTATTTTTTTTTTTTTATTCCATGTTTTTCACACTTCTTTAAATCTTTTTTTGATATTGGAGAAATATAAAATTTCGAATATTTAATACGAATTATTTCAATCATAATATTGTATTGTGTGACTCTCTACCCACCATCACCACGAATAATAATTGAGGTTCAACTGTATTTTATTTATTTATTTATTTTTTTTAATGAATGATTATTATATTTTGATATTTGATATTTCAATTAATTAAAAAAAACAGCTTAAAAAAAAAGCCGGACATACTTCGCACCATGGACGGTATCTTCGTTCCTCGGGTCAGAGGATACTCTTGGTGGGTTTGTGGAATTTTAAAGATAAACGATAAATCATTTCTTCAATAATACGATTCCGAACGAAAAAATTTAATAATATAAAGATTAAATAATGGTCGTCATTCTAAACACACTCACCGTGAGTATCTGACCTGAAGAACGAAAAATATCTGTGGTGCTAAGTATGTCCGGCTTTCATGCCTTTACTTCGCTTTACTTTACTTTTTTTTTATCTAATAAATAAAGGAACAAATATTTCACGAGAAAAAATATCCAAAAATTTTTTTTTCACGTTGTATGCATAGAAAATTAATTCGATGAATTCGAACAACCTAATATTATATATTTTTTTCTTCGGTTCTCGCACGCCCGCAGATATCCCCCAACCCCTCCCCCCTACTTTAAAATCCAATCTAATGCTGTTGACATTTCATGTATTGGAATGAGATTTTATTTATCGTTCGAACCCGAATAAAACTCACTTGTACGACTTCGGTTACATCAAATAATATTATATATATATATATATATAAAAAATGGCTCTCAGATATGTTTTTATTGACTTTGGTCTATTTAGAGGAAATATTTACCGAGTTCAATTCAATATCATTAATTCAGTATACGTATATATATATATGTATAAAAGAACAGACCTTTTTTATGTTCCCGTTTTCTGACGACAATATTGAACTTCTCTAACAATATTCTTTTACACAGAATTATTCCAAATACTCTCTCGAGTACGTCACTCAATTTTTCATTTTCTTGTCTGAGCGGGTAGGGTGGGGTTGTACTGCATTTAAAAATACCTAACATAATATATATATATATATATATATATAAATAACGAAAACGTTATAGTTCGATGAGTACTTGGGCACAAAATATTATCGTCAGTATTTTTGTGGTAATTAAAATAAATTATAACCCCCTGTGACGAGGTTTTATTTATATAGTCGTGTGTGAAAATACAATTACGATCGTTTTTTTTTTTTTTTTTTTTTTTGATAAACCACTGGCTGTTTCTTGCTCGCTCTCGGATGAAATAAAAACGTTCAATTAATTAAATATGTTTTTTCGAAGCTTTCACCTCATTAGTTTCTTTTAAATATTAAATTAATTTTAATAAAAATCATAAAAGTAAATTTAATCACAATAATTGTTTACCGTGTGTGTTATAGTTAATGATCATGAGATGAAAGTCTAACACATTTACAATGCGTACCGTGTTCATAGGAAATTAATACATTTTAATTTTACAATATTACACTGATCTTTGGGTATTTTGACCAATTTTGACTTGAACGTCATTATAAACCGTTTTTACTGTTCGTTTATCTTGCAGATTCACGATTGGTTACTTCTGTTTTATGATAAATTCCATGTTAAAATATGATTTTTTATTTAGCTTTACGTTATCATGTTTTAACTACTATTAATTAGTGATTTCGTTTTTAGATCCTGATTGAAGCGAATTAATGAAGTAAAATAGATGAACCATACTTAAAACAAAAAAAAAAAAAAATACTAATTTACTTCTCTTGATGACTATTAACTAGACGAGTTAAAAAAAACCTCGTTATTTCTTGTTTCAAAAATAATTTCACATACTTAAGTCAATTATTTCGTTAAAATTAATGTTATTTATACTTCTTTCAACAATGAATAGAGAAAAAAAACACTCAAAGCTTAAAGATAATTAACGTTGCCGTTAGGATTTTCCGAGATCTTTTCCAAAGAAAGAGAAAATAATTATCGATATAGCGAAAGAAAAAAAAAAATTGAATTTAATCCGGAATAAAGATGAGGCTGAAAAAAACAATAATAAAAACGAAGAAACCTTTTAGATTTTTTAATTTTAAATTTCTCAGAGCTTTTTCCTCGCAGGCGTTCTATTTCGAAGCGGTGTATACGGTGGTAACGTGATAATGGCGATATTAATAATAGTGATACTAATGAGATACACGAGCGTAGTAACGTCTCAACATAATGAACTTCCTTGCAACTATATACACAGGGTGATTTTCTTAACCGTGCTCTACTCCATTTTTGGTCATAAAAATGGAGAAATTAGGATTTATTTTTTTTTTTCAAAACGTTTAAGTTACTATAAAACCATGTTTTTCATATTCATGTGTCGTTACAAATTTCATTTTCAAATGACCACTTTTCTATTTTGATTGTGGAATTTTATTTAGGTTGTTTTTCTATTGACTATTATTAATGTGTTGACATTAAAATTGGAACGAGTAGTTAGTTCCACGTAATGCTTAAAGCACTATATTATCTTTAGTACTTGTATTTGAATGATTCAAAAACTGTTAGTCCGAATTTGGATTTCAATACATTAAAATTCATAGAATTATGTCCCGAATGAAATCCAGTGATTAAAATAGGGGGTTGTCGTTCGAAAAAGAAAAAAGGTTACAAACCCACTGGACATCCTCGTGCTGAAATGAGTTATGGAAAACATAGTTTTTATAGTAATTCGAAAATTCCGAAAAAAAAAAAAAAAAAATATTCAAATTTTTTCATTTCTATAAATGGTGAGCGCCTTCGTGAAAAATCATCTTGTACGTACGTAGTATACGAAAAACGCGAATGAAAAATTCAAAAAAAGAAATAATATATATATATATAACGAATGAATTTACAGAACCACTAAAACCTTTTAGGTCGAAATTTACGGGGTATTATCGCGCGCCAAAAACAATTACGCGTAACAACACTGTGCACTCGTGTGTTTTGGGGATGATTATTATTATAATAAAGAATCGAGGTCGCGCGAGGTAGGGGGAAAATATTATACGGAACACGAAAAAAAAAAAAAAAAAAAAAAAAGTAAAAAATACAAACAAAAAAAATGCGATATCGGTACACGGCGAGCGAGAGCCATAATATTATTATTATGTGGCGTTTGTCGCGGTGATAATAAAGCGATAATTCAATATATTAAATTAATTTCAACGACGACGCACGTGTATCCTCCGCGCGGTTATTATCGTCGGATCATTATTATTATTATTATTATTATTATAGTAATAAATTGTGCGCGTTGTATAACCGACCTACGCCCCAGCATCCGAAGGCCCGTTTTCGCATAACCCACCGTCGCCATTGTACAATATAGGAAGGTGCCTACGTATTGAGCCGCTATGAAATTATTATTATCATTATTATTACGTTAAATTGGATTATTCCCGCGTATATGCCGGCTGTTGTGTCCGCATCGTCGATCCGCGATTTAGGTCCGATTAAAACAAATGACGATTATGCACTTCATTTACGGAGTGGTACCTGTGTAAAATATTGTAGGTACAGCCCAACCCGTAGCCGTACGTAAATGAAGCATTGAAATGGAATATACGCTTAGAGTGACCTATTGAAAAGAATCGAATAATTACCGTATCGAAATATTCTACCCCTTTTGCTCAATCGGATCACTGATAAGGAACTGTTATCATACTTTAAAATTAACGTTATTGTTTTTGTCTTAGATAAAACACACTGGATAGAGCCATGAATTAAAATCTTGAAGCACATCTACTAAGACCCGAAGTCATCACTGCGCATGCGCATAATCCAGGAGTACTTTCGCCATTCTGAGAAAATATTCGAGGCAGTGGCGCACGCAGGATATTTTTTTGGGGGGAAGGTTATTACATATTAATTTGAATCAACTATTTTTTATCATTATAAACCACATGAGCTATTGATGAACATTTGACAACTGTAACAGCAAAAGAGAGTAGAAAAGATGAACTACCTGAATTTGGGAGGCAATTCGGGTGTCACCGTTCATACGCATTATAAGATTTTGGGCTTAAACAGTTAAACCATTTGCCGTGATAGTATTTTGTGTAATTAGATGAGAAATATTTTGAAAATGTAAAAAGAATAAAATTGAAAACATTTTCCTAACACTTTTTTCTCATGAGAAATATTTCTTTTTCAGTGAATACAGCAATATAAAACTGGCTGAGTAAAACATATTATTGTTATTATTTTGTTAAAACAATATTAAAATAAGAAATTTTAGGATTTTTAAGTAAAATTGTCTTGTGTAAACTGCAGCTGGGCTCATAATCATCTTATTGGAGAAATAAATTATCGTTTCTTTAAAATTCAATAAAAAAAACCCGCCATAAAATCCCATCCAAGTAGCCGAGAATACCCGTGGTGCAAAGTCTGTCCTGCTATTTCAAATCCATTTTTATTTCACGTAGAGACAAGCATTTGAAAGAACCACTATTCCGAATTCCGAGTTCCTACGTTTTTTTTCCTTTTCAAAAAATGCCGATGAATCAGTCAGTCGGTGAGATTGTTTGGCATCATTCTGCCTCTATATTATATACGGGGAAAGAATTGTTGCCATTCCAAAGTCGAAATATTACGTTGACAATATCACGACCCGACGGCGACAACGTGGGAATGGGGGGGAGGGGGGGGAGTGTAGACGCATTGATTTTTTTTTTTTTTTTTTTTTGTAGCCGGAGATATGATTAAGAGGTGAAAACGAACGGAAATATTATCGAAACGTGTCAAAGTATTCGCGAAATGTAGTACACAGAGTGATTGGGTACGCGGGGGCGTTTAATAAAAAAAACAACCCTATTATCCGGGCGAATGGATAATTATCGTTTGCGCGCATGACTTATTTTTTTCTCCGAATAAAAAAAAAATATTTCGTTCGGGTGAGCACGAAACTACTCGGCGACTTCCATCGTTCATAATTTTTTTCGGACATTATTATTGCGACTCTCCGCCGTCGAACCCACACGTCGAGTTAACAATTACAGGAGTAATGTGGTGCTCAAAAGGAGTTCAAAACACTTATACGTTTCGTTTACGTTGAACGCTCAAATTTTGAACGAAACCATAAAATGTGTATTAAAATGCAAAACAAGTCATATTAGACAGGTGACATTTCGTCTTGTATCTATTATTATAATAGTTTTGTTAACATTTAATAATTTTTTAAATCTTACATTGTAACAAATTATTATTATTCGATGACATAGTGAACGATTTTTGAAAATATGAAAAAAACTTCTAAAACAAGCGAAAATATGCAAAATAAAATTTTACTTAGTACTAGGGGAAGGGGTATCCAATTCCTTTCCCCGCAAGCGGAATTCAAAAAAAAAGTATTGTTTATAATATTTTAGATTTTGAGGAAAACGAAGAGGCTAGTGTTTTTGCAATAATATTATTTTTTTCTTCTTTTTTATGTTTTTATATAGAAATATTCGTTTAAAATTTTCGACAAACAACTTTCTAAACCGGTATTTGCGTCTAGATGATACTTTAAAGAGGTCATTTTTGGAATTTTTCAATTGTTTTCTCGAAATTTGGGAAATTATACTATACAACATTTAACGAAAAAAAAAAACAAAATATTGGAACTATTTTTTAGATTCTGAACAAAGTGAATTTACAATGATGTTTATTTATTTATTTTTTTTTATTTTTTTTTTCTGTTAACACTTTTTCGTATAGAAATACTTGTCCAAAAGTTTCGATCAATAACTTTTTGAAAC
>JAIPRM010001556.1:0-36920 GCA_025469315.1 Stegophylla sp. TES_Ste_2020
TAAAAAAATGATGGTTTCCGAGTCGTTTTGTAAAATTTTAGGTAGTTTTTTCAAAAAAAAAAAAAAAAAAAATTGAAGAGTTGAGAAATTCAAAAAATGACCTCTTTAAAGTACAATCTTGAGGCAAAAAGTTATCGATCGAGACTTTTGGACAAGTATTTCCATGCGAAAAGTTGTACACAGAAAAAAAAAAATGAGAATTCAGAAAGAATTCGAAGAAAACCACGTGAATGCATATGAATCCTAACCTCAGCAGTTATTAGTGATGCTTTCACCGTGATATTATTATTATTATTATTATTATTCGTGTACGTGTAATGTTACGTTTTGCCCCGTCATAAGCTAAAAAGTAAAATTAATTTCCCGTTCGGGTCGATACACGCCGCCAGTGTGTACACGTCATGTACCTATGGCATAATATAACAGTAGTAGTTTGTGTTGTGTGTGTGTGTGTGCACCGAGTATAATATTATACGAGAGTCAGGTATGCCCGCCGCTAATTGAACGTTAAATTAATTAACAAATTGACGGGCACATCACGCGCACTCGTGCACATGCGCCCGCGGATATTCGCCAAAGTCTGTGCGGACTGCGAATTGATCGGTTACCCGTGTATGTATATAGAGTAATACATTACAATAAAACAAGCGTATAACGCGTGTATTAATACACCACATAAATGGAGGATGAGGGGGTGGGGGGTGGGGGGGGGTGGGGAATGTTTGTACGCGCGGAAATTGTCGGTATAACAATTATTATTACACGAAATACGTGGAAAGAGAGCGGGTAGGTATAAAATTAAACGGTATAATAATATTATTATTATGGTATACAAGGATTTTTGCAGATTTTTTTTTTTTTGGATTCCGAGTGGAGCCATAAAAAGCTGTATTGTATTACGTTTTCAGTTCAATTTTTTCGAGAATTTCAAATTTTATTTAAGTAGATACTATTTTTTTTTTTTTTTTTTTATGTTTGTCAGTTTATAATATATAGACTGACTCAGAGACACCTATTACACTCTTGCCGCCCTTAGAAAACTGTTTTTTAACACTGGAGTAACATTTTCTACAGTTCATGTGTAAGACGTAAATATTTTGAAGTGAGATTTTATTTTTTTTTTTTTTTATCTGAATACTCAATTTTAAGGTTCCAATAATCGTTCTATTCGTCAAAATTGGATACCATTAGTACCAATCTCAAAAACGAAAATTTATTATAATAAAATCGAATAAAAATATTATTAATACATTTGAAATATTTTTCGAAATCAAAATTAATTATTCATCGAGCTTAGCGAAACAATTGAGAACAAAATATTCACGTAGGTAAAATATTTTTCGTATACATCAGTCTTGTTGAAAGTGGACGATAGCGCCTTAGCAGGTCTTCAGGATAGGAGGGGTGGGCGGTAGAAGACTCGGAGAAAATTTTGGAGCATTTATATGATCTATGTGGGGGGAAAGGGATAGAATGACTGACTTAAAAATCCATAAAATGAGATTAGTATTTAAATTAAAATAATTATTAAATTCAAAGCTTTGTTTTCGTTTTAAAATAAAAAATACATCTGAAACATGAGTAGGCATAAATTAAATACTAATTTAAACTTCAATTTTCAACTAAGTTTCAAGTATGGCAAGTTGTTCAAAAACAATTTCAAAAAACCTTTTTTTTTCAAATCGTGTAACTGATGGTTAGTTTAAAAAAAATAAAATAAAAATGGGGATGGGGCCCTAGAAAATATTTGGATCCTAACGGGCAAAATAAATTCGAGAACATGTCGTGGTGTACACACTGCGCGTGATGTCGTGCTCGTTAAAATCGAGAGAGAAAGCGTGTGGCATTAGGTACAAAAATATATAGTAATATAATATTATTATGTATGTAGGTCTACGCATGGCCCGTGACATTGTGTTTTCATAAATAGAATTAATTTTCTACTCTGCCAGCAAGCGCCTACTCGGCTTATGGTTAAGTGGATGTGCGTTACCTAACGCGTGTACGTTGTTGGGTCCATTTCCCCAGCATCCCCACCTTCGAAATTTGAGTCAAAACTTATGCCGATCGTTTATACCTCGTTTGTACCTCGAGTCCCGTCATTTGTACCCCGACGGTTTTTTAATTATTCTAATTTTATTTTGGCCACGACATATCATTTTTATTGTTTATTTTTTATTAAAATTAAGAAATCAAAAAAACAAATCAATTGCCCAATATTTTCGTTTTTGGATGATATATCTCTAGATGGGCGTATACACGCACACGGTGCTCTCGCGGATGAAATACGTAGTCCGAAACTCAGGCAAGCGTTTCAAACTTTAAGCGCGAATTCGGTTTTGACAAGGGCAAATGCATGGTCTCGACGTGACGGCATCGACCGGCTCGCGAATAATATTCATTTCATTTTTTTTTTCCATTTTTCATGCGAAAAAACAATATCTTTTCCTTAAAAAAAAAAAAAAAAAAAAAGCTCACGTGAACAGGGTTGCCGACCGTAATTTTTTCAACAGGACATTACCAATTTTAATTTTATTTCCAGTTAATAAATATAAAGGCATATTATGTACCCACACACTAGCGTTGTTATTTAAACCGCGTTATTATTGTGCGTTAATGAATATTGCTCGTCGAGTTTTTAATGAGATGTTTTAAAAATAATAACGAGTGTGTGTGTGTGTTAACTATAAAGTTAAATGTCGAGTGTAATTATACTGTGAACGTCGTCACATACGCCGCGTACTAATGTCACCGTCGTCGTCGTTAATGGCGCATAACGTTTGGCCCTGCAATATAAGTAAAGACTGTCTTCATTATTAATTATTATTCGCGCAATACACACACACACACACACACACACACACACACACACGCATAGGTATTTATTACGGTTAAATATTTAAAAAACAGCTGTGACAGTGCAGTGTTGTTGTTGCAAGTTGGTGTTTACTCGTGGTAATGCAAATAGATTAATTCGATTACGGTGAGATCGATTTACCATGATTGTTTTTCACAAACAAATCGTAGAGCGACTCGAAAAATCAGTAGCAGAGGAAAAAAAACATCGAATATCCTAAATATTTATATTTTTCGTGGCAAACCGATTATATTATCGATCTGAAATTTACGACAATGATGATAATATCAATTATGGATTATTTAAATGATATTTTATTGTTTCTGAAGAAAGAAGAGAGATTAATATTAAGGTTCCTAAATGTAACACCACTGCCTATCAAAACTATTATCAGTATGAAGATATAATAATAATGTTTAATAAATTACCTAATTATATTAAGTTAATAAATGATAAGTTGTTGTTTAAAAAAAACTATATTATGTTAGAGAGAGACATTTAATTTAAGACAATAAATTATACTAATCGTTTATAGAAGTATTCGTGTACAATTATTCGTTTATTATTTTATCTACTCTAGTGCTAAATTTAATATTGTAATCATTATCAATTTTTTCATTTGTTGTAAATGTACCTATTTTTATTGCTTTCTGAGTTTTAAAATTTGTTGATAATTATTAGTAATAACTTACAGCTGAAAACACTCCTTAAAGCTTGCTTAAAGAGAGGGGTAATCAGCTCATTCTATTTTTTTTTGTATATATATTAACTTATACTTTATGTATCATAATTAAGTTAAGCTGAATAAATTATTATTATTATTATAGATTTTGCAGGAAAAAATAAATATTAATTAGGAGAATGTCGAACAAATTATTTATCGAACAATACAGTTATGATTCATAATCAATGGTTTTTAATATTTTTTGTAAGTATGTGTGCACTAATTTGTAAATCCGGGCTAATTGTACTGATCTGACCACAGTTTTTGATTAGTGTTCACAAAACGATAATAATAAATTAATAAACATCAGCTTTTTCTTTAATTTCAGAATCCCCCCCTCTCGAAAAAAAAAATGAATGAGATATGATCAATTATATTATAGTCATAATTCAATTCGGTTTAATTCGTATTGTCACGCATCTTTTACAACAAAATATATAATTTCATTACTTTAAAAATCGATTAAAATAAACGCACTTTTTCTCTATCACTAAGACAGGTATTTAAGTGTTTTAAAAATTTTTCAAATAAATATGAAGAATCCACCATTCGATTATGTTCGAAAAAAATTGTATTCTTTAACTATTTTACATACCATATAGGACAATCGTGTAAAATACTAAACGAATGTGTTTCCTACTTTACAGTAGATTTAAAAAAAAATAAATAATGCTCATATATTGTGTTCGTTATTTCGGAAACGAAAAAAAAATAATATCATGTTGTCCTTAATCACTTATAATGGTAATAATAGGTTACCGAGTTAGACCACAGAACAACCATAATATAATTATTATGTTCACTTTAGAGCTCTTCTTTGCAAGCAGTTTTGAGTTGAACGTCGCCACAATACATACATTGTTTATTCCGTATCTATGATTATGCAATAAAGTGTTGTTTATCCGAGAGAAATATTTCAAAACTCTTCCGCCCCCACCCCCCCCCAAAAAAAAAAAACAGATTAAAATTCTTCGTGTCCATTCAAGACAAACCATCACAGAATCGCACCCGACGTGCGTTCGCTTTAAGTGTGGGGTCACTAGCGATTATATTATTTTACATATATTATTATATTATGTACGTTGCACACCACTCGTATACATCATCATATTAATATAATATTTTCACGAGTAAGCGTTTTTCATAGTTTCACCTGTTGACATTGTTCACAACAGGTGTCGCGGATCGAACAATAGTCGAACCTTGGGCTACTAAATTCCAATCAACTTCTTCTTAATATAATCTTAACCTATTCACGGTAGATGCTTTTTATATTACATTGTAACCCGTCGGAGCGATTTACACGTTTAGTTATTACGTTACAAAGCGGTTCTTGACCTTTTACTCGTACCACCTACAAAAATTTTAAAAATTTTAACATGCCCTTGTCACTGAAAAGATCTAACATGATAATGCGTATGATAATTTAATTATATGGTTATAGTTAAACTTTTTGGATCAAACCAGTTAACGTCAAATGAGATTTAAAACCACTGAGGTTGAGAAAAAAAAAAAAACAGTTTTTTCAAGTCCTACAAAATGCATTTTTAATACGATTTAAACGTTTTTTTTTTGTTTTTAAATTTTTATATTTTCAGTTATCTTCTATTAAAATAATTAACAATAGTCATAAATGATATATATATATATATATATATATGATTATGACCTATTTGCATAATAATATTATCATAAATCATAATCGTATAAATGAATTCTCTTGTGCAGTTATGTATCTCACATGACGTGTATCCTCAATTCCATACTCAAAATCGTTATTAATAATAATATGAACAATGCAAATTATTATAAGTGAGACTATTAATGACTATATTTTTATTTTCATCGTGCAAATATATAGGTCAAAGAACGGTTCAAAAAATATTGTTATAATCATGACGAGTTCACGTCACGAATTGAAATCGAAATAAAAGAAAATCGCTTAGACATAATACCTATTATTTTGTTATAATCAAAATATTATAAAACTTTAGAATTAAAGTAACGAGAGAAAACAATTATTATGAAAGGTATAAGATAAAACGAGCTATAATCCGTAAGCGCAATATGTAACCCAAACGCGACCCAAAGCGCAAAAATAAACATCCCATAAGCGCAAAAAAATTTTACTAAAATAAAAATCAAATTTATTTTATTAAAAACACACCTAGTTATAATTTATTGAGCTTTTAAGTTATTATTATAAAATATATAATATATTATCATTATTACTATAGTGACTACCTTAAAATTAAATACAAAATTTGAATCCCAAAGTTTTTAAGTAATTTATCGTGAAGACTTGTTTTGAAAAATGTAAATGTGTTAAATTATTATTTGTTGACCTTTTAAAGTTATTGTTACAAAACGTATTATGTATAATTAATAATATAATGTGTAAATTTCAGAATCGTTTTTTTCGTATTCAGTCTTAAGTCACAATTTTTCAATTTGTCTGTACTTGTCCTAGGTGCGACCGGCCACATTTAATTTTCGCATTTGGAAAAATACGAAATTGTCTATATTATGAGCAGATAATTCAAAACCTAAAATTGTCATTAATTATTGTGGTTATAGTTGGTCATTAGAAACTATGTATTTACTTGAGTGCTAATAAACGGTTATCGTAATTTTTTACGATAAAACACTAAAATCATTTTTGTAGAATGGAAAAGTACAGTGTATTTGAGTACCAAACTACTGAATATAATAAGTTTCAAAATATTAAATTTGCGCTTTTATCCCATAACCAAGGTACAAAGGCGCAAATCAATTTTGCGCTTATGGGCTATTGGTGAAAATAGTCCTTTTGCGCTCTTGGGTGTCGTCGATCGAACGAGAATCGTATAACAGCTGCTGTTTTGTGCCTGTTTTGTTTGAGTTTCGAAATATTAGGAAAACGGACGTTACTACAGCTGTAGTGTACAACCAAAGCAGTAGAGCCAATTATTGCTGTTTTATCAATATTGTTGCGCGTTGAAACTTAATTCGTTTGTTTACGGCGGGCCGCCACGAAGAGAAAAACGTAAAACGCAATAATAATAATAATAATAATAATAATATTCACTAACGACCAAAACAATAGTTTAAGGTCGAGCGAGTTTCGAATCTCGAGCTCGTATATCGGAATGACTCGGAGGATTCGATTCATCGCGTTACACATATTTTTATAAAAGCAGAAATCCTTCACCCGAACTCCAGTGATGATCATTGTAAACGTGTCGAATCGAAAACTTAAGGATCTGTGCATACCGATTATTATTATACCGTTTTTCTCACAAGACATTATTTTATAATAATATGTATTTATTTATTGACCATATAAGACAATAATGAGTACAATAAAAATCAACAAAGATTTCGTTTATAAATGTAAAAAGTGGAAACCATTTTTTTTTTTTTTTTCTATATATTATTTCCAATTGTTCATATGGATTCTATAAATCACATGACTTCATTTCATTTATTATTATTATTTTTTTTTTTTAACGTGAACATAAATTCTACTGTTTGACGATTAAATAATATCTTTTCGGCCATGTCACACACACACACACACATACACACACACACAGCATTAAACATTAATACAATGGCGTTAGGTATTTCAAAATGTCTCTCATTTTTTTTTTTTTTTTTCTATCCGAACAAAATATCTTTTCTGTTTTTCAATCAACAACCGTTCAAAATAAGAAAACGAGTTATATTTTTATTTTCATTCTGTCTGCGTTTTCTCCGTTGGTGCCATTTCGGGAAGAACTGTGTGTGTGTGCATTCGTTAACAATTTTGAATATATTTTTCTTTTTTTTTTTTTTTTATGGAAAAACTTTTTTTTGACAGAAATATTATGTCAAGAAGGGGGCAAAAAAATATCAGAAATCACTACGAGATTAAAACCATCATTTTTCGAATCCTTTACTAGTGTTTCAAAAATATGGTTAAAACAACTTATAATTCGGATAAAATGATTACAGGAAAAAAAAAGAATAAAGAAGTTAATTTTTATGAAAATTGTAATATATATAGAAAATAGTATAACGAACATTTTGGTAAAAGAAAACTTTTTTTTAGTAACAATTTTATTTTTTTTAATGTTTTATGTAAATAGGTGTATATACATAATATAGTTATGAAATGAAATTATAATTATTTTAATGTAAAAGCCACAAGTATTGATTTTTTGAGTAATTTTGATGTATTCCACATAATAAAAGACGGATTGAGCAAACCCGGATATTACGTTCACTTGAGAGGATATTGTGAAATCGAATTAAAATTGTTTACGGTGAAATTTTTCATTTGAAAATATGTATGAAAATAACATTTTATTAAAAATAACTTTTTTGTTCAGATTTATGAAATCTGACTCTATGGTAAGAATACAGCCAATAATTTAGCCTCTTATCAGTAGTTTTTGATCTCAGATAAGACTTGATCTTTTTCAAGACAAAAAAAATAACCTCTCTGCACAATACTTAGAAATAGGGTGATAAAGAAATATTATTAACGCAATTTCTGTAAATAAATTGACAAATCTTAATAAATATTTCTATGGCAAAAGCGTACATTTTAAGCATAACGTTAGTTAATTTATCTCTTAGTAATGTGAATAATAAAAAAACCTTTAAAATATAGACATTTTTTTTGGAAATGTAAAGGCAATATCTTTATAGTAGTACTTTTTAGTATTTTTATAAATGTCAACTGGTGTCAAATCAATAATATTAAAAATAAAAACTATTTATGTAATTGTAAGTACAAATTATTGTTTTATCTTATATTTATATCACCATAATCTATTGAAAAATCTCAAAACACAATAATAATTTAACTATTACCATTATTACTATCGTTTTTGTTTTTTATCAACCTGTTACCGACCATATAATATATCTAAATGGTTTAAAAATGTACAATCCTTAGACAATATTCCGCCTGAGCCCTACAAAAAAAAAAAAAAAAATTGGTCTCGGCCTGAATATTAAACTGAAGCTCTGCTCAGAATCGCCTTACTGAAAATTATTATTGGTTATATTTTAAAATCGTTTAAAATTTTGTATTTTCAAAAACGAAATTCCGAGGTCATTGGTATTCTGCAGCGGGTAATATTGAATAATTTGAAAATGCAGGCGCTAGTAAATTTCAACACCCCTTTGGGGATGGGGGGGGGAAGAAAACAGAAATAATGCCACATTAATTTCGCGAAAACACTCGTTGTTCTTGAACGCGAAACAAAAAAAAAAAAAAAAAAAAAAAAACGGAAAACTTTTATAAGTTTTCGAAACGTAAAATCGATTTCAATCGTGCACAGTGTACGCAATGACGACTTGAGCCGATCGTCTGTCTTCTGGCGCGCGTTCCTGCAGAGGGGTGGTAACTGGCTATAGAAATCCGAAACTTCGTGATGTGATTTGGAAACACGAGACGCAACAACGTTATTCGCGTGAACCCCCCGCCCCTCCCCGCAGCGGTCTGATTTTATCTCACAACCGTATTGCAATTTGCAGATAATTCGATATTTACTACTGTTATTTTATTTTTTTTTTCACGGTAAAACAACACTATTTTCTTGGCATTAAAGAGGGGGAACCAAAAATTATGCGCCAGTGAAAATCGTAGCGGCTGCTGTGTTGGATTATTATGTTTTTCAATCGGACATGATAATAATATGTCCAGTGGTGTGTCCAGAGGGGGAGGGGTGGGCTGAGGAGGCTGCAGCCGCTCCCAAAATTTTTCATTTATTATCAGCAGTATTTTTAATAGTTGACCTTTAATTTTATAGTGTCTAAATAATCTAAGCTGTTCTTATCTATAGTCATTGTCCACTAATTAACAATCAATAATAATATCTAATTAAGATATCATCGCCAATGGCAAATATATATAAATTAATTTAGTTTTGACCAGGTAAAAATATATTAATTATTGGGTTTTGTTGTACTTTGCACCTAAATGACCCCATAGTGTCAAATTTGCAAGAGGATTAAAATTAAATTTTAATTATTATTTAATTTTATAATAAATAAGACTGTATGAAATCAAAAAGGACTATGGAATTTTGTCACTGATCAGCTCCTCTAAAAAAAAAAAAAAAATCCTGGATACGCCATTGAATACATATTAGTCTAGGGATGGGAACTTATGGGAGTTACCATGTTTTTTTTTTTTTAAATCATTCAAAACATAGCTAAGTAATATAGAAATTTTCGTTTTATAACACCAGGAGTTGTATGCGGTTCATATTCGTGAAAATGATTTATTTTGGTGTATTTTGAAATGCAATGATCTTGTATATTATTTTAAAAATTGTACCGAGTGATTTGAAAAAAAAAAAAACGAATATCCAAGTTGACATGTATTATTCCTTGTTATGGAAAAAGTATATATATTTTTGTAATTTGTTTATAGTAACCTATTAACAGTACTGCAACGAAATGCGATTTATGATCTAAAAAGTTGCTATATAAACCTTTTGAATGAGAATTTCTATAAAAAAAAAAAAAAAAAAAAAAAAAAGAAAGTTTTTTCATATAAAAACGAAAAGAAATAAACATAATATTGTAAAGGTTTTTCGCTCCGTTCAGGCGACAAAATTGAATTTTCGATTGTGAAAATCGTTCTGAATTCTCCGTAATTTATTTCCAAACAGTTTAGTGCACGAGGTATTTGAAAATTATTGTTCTCTTATTGAACGACGTGTCGTTTGATCGGGATTCAATGCATGGGGGTGGGGGATGGGACGGGCGTGGTGTGGTAACGACACGAAGATTAATAAATAATTCAACGATTTATTCAGATCGGTTTTATCGCGCCGGGTTGGTATGAAGAAAATAATTCGCGACGAGATGAACACGTGTAGGAGAGACTTAGCCAGGATTGAAATTTCGGAGAGGATGCAGTTGAAAAGAAAAGAAAAAGGGTGACTTTTTATTTCGTACCGTGGGTATTAATTTTGCTCCTTAGGTGAGATACTCTTAGCGAGTGAATTAAGTTTTTGAGAAACGATCTTGAACAGAGCTTCGGTTAACTAGAGACAACAATAATTATTTTCAGTATTATATTGCGAGTATGCTTAACAATTTATTACATATTTACATTACTCTATCCGGAATTCTTCTGTGATTAGGCGTTGTTGACATTTTCAATATATTTAAGCAATACCACTTGTAGAATGGATACCAATACAGAATAATCTGTGTCCGTCTGAATATTCACGAAAATATTCAAATTTTTGCCGTGTTTTGAAGTCTAAAGCTCTTTTGATTGAAAATTGCAAAAACTGATCTCAACAAAAATGTTAATACAAGTTGAATTCTGCGGTAAGTAAACTGATATTATAATATAATAAAAGTATTTAAAAAGGAAGAAAAATCTGCCATTATTTCGATTAACTGACATTATTTGAGTCGTAATTCAAGCACATAAAAATCAGCTATTTTTTTGATATTTTCAATCGTTTTCTCAAAATTGTAGAAAATCTATCAAAGAATTTGACAAAATGTTGAAAATTTTTTTTTCTAACACTTTTTATTCTCGTTAATTATTTTTTCTTTTTGTTTATTTATTAGATAAAAGTGTAAAGTCGAGTAAAGTAAAGCAAAGTAAAAGTAAAGTTGAGTAAAGTAAAGTTAAGTACTTTATTTTATTTTGATACAGTCGTTAAAATTTTAACTTAACTTGTTGAATCGAATAAGCCTGGTTGTGGTAATTCGTCGGGTTTACTTTAAACCGTAAAACTATTAGGACATGGAAACTATCTGTAACTTTTTTTTTTAGTTCCAATTTTTTTTCTAATTTCTATCAGAACCTGAAATTATATTGTTGCTTTATAAATTATAATCGAATGCTGTTCAATATTGCAGTCAAACGGAAAAATGCACTAAAAATATTAAGAAAATTCATTGAGTCACCAAAATATTTCCTGAAAATTTCTTTAATGATTAAATTTGTTTGCAAAAAATTGCAAAATACAAATTAAATTAAAATAATCAGTTCTGTTTAAAACGCACTATGGACCTTATAACAAAATATGTTTTTGAAAACCTTGGAAAAAAAAAAAAACAAAACAAAACAAAAATGAAATAGAGTCAAAATTTCAGCCCAAATGATGATTATACCCGAGGGGCTTTGTAAAAAAGATGAAATAAAAGATGAAAATATATTCTTTGCCGCCCACGCGTATAATGACGTATTAAACGATTTGATGATAGTTTGTGATACGTTGCGATTTGCTCTGATTAAATTTCGTTAAAAAGAAAAATAAATAAATAAATCGCCCGAAACCGTTTCGTATTTTTCTCGATTTTATTCTCTTTTTATGTCGCACGTCCTCCCTCCCCCGCCCCGCTCCCGGGAAGTCGATGACGGATCTTTTCTTCCTCCAATTAAAAAAAAAAAAAAAAAAAAACTTTTTCCCCCCAATTATTCAGTCTGTCTGTGTATAATATATTTTCCCACTGCCTTTACGACGGCGGCGCACATTGTTTAATCTTTCCCCTCCATCCCTTTTCTATCCCGTTAATATTTAGCCGTTTGTCTCCCTCCGCACCGTCTTCATCCCCTCGAATACCTGGCGGTTATTTCACGTTTTTAATGCATATTTAAAACTCAAAACGTGCCGTTTGTTCGTTTTTTTTTTTTTTTTCTTTGGGTAATCTACACGTTCGTCGACGGAGTCGGTACGTGGCGCCGCCAGCGCCGCCGATCAATACGACCGTCCAGTTTGTGACTGCCTACAGTGAAGGCCTTTAAAACGCGCCTTTTATTTCACGAGAACGATTTGAAAATTCAACTGATGTGTTTTGATTGGCTATAAGACGCGAAATTATTGAGTTCTGAGCACGGTTTTAGGTTCTGAATGAAGTGATGAAGCTGCTATTGTTTTTATATATATATATATATATATATATATTTTTTTTTTTTCTGTGAGCACTTTTCCTTTTATGGAAATATTTTTCCGAAAATTTCGACCAGCGACTTTTCGAAATCCGTATTAGCCTCTAGACGGTACTTGCGAGAGATCATTTTTCGATATTCTCAATAGTATTTTCAAAATTTGCGCAAAAAACTCTTTAAGTTTGACATCTACATTGTAGTATTTAGTTGATAGATCGATAACGATAATTTTATAAGGCTTTAAACGACAATACTTATTGTTTTGAATAAATAATATCTTGTTTCTTGATTTTTACTCTAATATCATAATACATTGTTGTCAATTATAATTAATTGTAATGGATGTTCTAACTCTAATAATAAATATTTCATAAAATAGTGAACAATGTTGAATATTATTATGTTCATTTCAACCGTAATAATATTTCTGAATTAATAGAGGTTATAATAATTGTATAAAGTTAAAAGAATTTCTTTTAGATTCTGAACGAAGTGAAAAAGAAGAAAACTAGTGTTATTGCAATGATATTTATTTTTATTTATTTATTTTCTCTGTACAAATTTTCGTATGGAAATACTCGTCCAAGAGTTTCGATCAGCTACTTGTTGAAACAGGATTCGCCTCTATACGGGGTACTTTAAAGAGGTCTTTTTTTAAATTACTCAATTCTTCAATTTTTTTTTTTTTTGAAAAAACTACCCAAAATTTGATTAAAACGACTCGGAAACCAACTAATTTTAACATAGATAGAAAATAGTATAAGAAAGATTTTGGCGCAAGAAAATTTTGGAAATGTAAAAAAAAATGTTGGACGTTTTTCTGACATTTTTTTTTTTTTCGTTTTATTTTTTTTATATAATTAACTTTCTTCGTTCAGAATCGTTTAATCGGAGAAATGATTTATCGTTTCTTTAAAATTCAATACACCCGTCAAGAGAATCCCCACCCGACGTGCGGCGAAGAACACACTTTTTTTTACTGCTGTAAAACATCAGCGGCAGTAAATTCGTGATGATTTTCGGGGAAATTAACGACAATCGAAGAGCGAAATAAAATATGTATATAGGTGCGACTTAGGTCCTCGACAATGTTATATACAGTCGAACGTAATCCGTGTAACGAATGGGATTCGTCAAAGACGTCTCGCGCTTATTGTGACGGCTCAATTTTTGTTACCACTTTTTGTTCGTCAAATAATTGGGTTAAACGTGCCGTCGTCGTCGTCACTTTCTCTTATTCGAGAGCGATTCACAATACAATATTATTATTATTATTATTGCGATTCGATTATGGACAGTTTAATAATGTAGTGGTTCCAAAACCGGTGGTTAATAAGATATTGTACGGGGGGGGGGAAATTCTGTGATATTTTAATAAAATAAGATTTATATAACAAAATAACATATTTTATTTATTCAAAAAAATAAATCTTAGATTTGTTTATATTACTTAATTATTATATTTACATGTTTTTTTCTTGTTATTTCTATTTTATATATTTTAATAATTTTTTTATTTTATTTTATGTATGTTTCATTTTAAATTTTTTCAGTGTGTCTTTCAACGATAATAATTGCATAAATTCATTTTAGTGCATATGATTTCGAGCCCTAATCATAATTAGAAGAATGTAACAATAATATACCGAGAAGGCACATTATTATCACAGATCATTTGTGTGAGGGGTTTCTAGTCCTGTAAAATATACGCCGTTCGAGAAGGGGAAACCTCCTAAGGTCCTGTGACATACACTTCTCTCTCCCCAAAATCCATTCATTTATTTTTTTTTTTTTTGTCTATGGCTGCACAGTACGCGAGTTTTACAATAATAATTGCAATTTTCCGGGCACACGGACAAGGGGTGCCAGTCGGGCCACAACCACAGTCATCCCTGACTTAATTACAGTTAAAGGGTGGGGAGCATTCATCAAATTTCCAAGTGGAAAAATAAGTATATTATAGTTATAATATGATAGAAAATGAACTCGAAATATTTTGATTTAATGTGTTTTCAATCAAACATATTGTAACAATTGAATGAGACTCAAAATATTACAATAAAAATGTATTACAGATAATAGGCCATAGGGTGAATTGGAATAAGGGTGGAAATATTGCAATGAATGGAAATATTGTTTTAAATAAGACACGTATAATATTTATTTCAAATAGTTTTATCCTGTACGATTTTATTTTCATAACATTTGTGTAATACAGAGTTCAAAATACAGCACAATTAGTACAAGTTTTACGGTTTCTGATTTTTCAATACGTATTTTTTATTACCTTTTCCCGCGGTAAAATACTGTTTCAAAACGATTAACCAAAAAAAAAAATAAATAAATAAATAAAAAATAAATGGTTCACTGGGAAAACTTTCGAATTCTCGACGGTCAAACCCGCCCCTTTATGCTGGTGTAGGTTTAACGCCATTTGTAAACGATTCAAGTATTTAAATAATTCGATCAAAATAACGTGAATTGTCAGAGTTCGTCGGGAGTGTGTTGTCAACCGTGTTGCAAAGGGTCTTAATCGTTTTATTTAGGACTTTGAAAAAAATAAAAAATGCATAAAATATCATTCCAAACAGTACCTACCCGATAGTTTTGCCTCCAAATAAATCACGTGGTACATTTTCGACACTTTTTTATTTTTAATCCAAACTTCAGTGAAAATTAAAATATGTATAGAGAATAAACATAATATGAAATATATTTCGGAGAAAATTTCTTTCAACGTGTATGCGAAATCACTATTTTTTCTCATTAATATTTTTCCTGTTATCAGTTTTTCGATTGTTCACAACATTTTCTACGTTATACCGAATCGTTTCATTTAAGAAGCGGTTTATCGTTTATTTGAAATCCAACACATTCACATGGAGTGTTGGGTTCCAAGGGGCGAATAATACCCATGGTGCATATTGTATACCGGGATTTTTTAAGCTTTAAACTTTACCGTTTCCACTTTGCGATCAAAACGATGATTATGTATTGTATTTTAACCGTATAATGTAATATATTTTGTAAACATTTCGAAACCAAATAGCTATTTAACCGATTGTGACACCAATGTTATAATTGAACACGACCAACAATTAGGCTCTGAATATGTCGACGATAGGTTCTGTGTGTGGTGAATTAGAAACACAAAAACCTGTGTATACAGCAGTGGAAAATTACAAATTTTCGTAGCGAGTGACACCTAAGTACGGGGGGTGGAGGGGGGGGAATCGTTAAAACGTAAATTCGGCCGGAGTACTACGTTTCTACGAGTGAACACACACGACTTTTGAGTGCAAAAACAAAAAAGAGTACGTCACACGTCACGTCGTCGGCAGGTGGTTTTTGGATATCGATTTTCGCGCGTTGTCAACGAATTAATTATTTAAGGGGAATCACGCGAGAGTCTGGTGACGGGAGATTAACGTGCGGCTGATATTATGTTATCGTCGTCGTCGTCGCGAACAGTGATCGATTGGCGGCGAGTGACTACGAGAAAACGAAGTCGTTATCCGTGCGTTTCGAACTTTCCGAGCGAACTGTTCGTTCAAATAAACGGAATGGTTTTCGCGATTATATTTTGTATTGTTATTATGAGTTTCTGAAACAGAGAAAGGTTTCGGAAAAGTCGGACAACCGTTTTATTTACAACGGTACCTATGAATGCACCGATCGTTGACGGTGTCGTGTGAATGTAAAAGATTTAAGAAGAAAAATTTAATTAATCTAGACATAAAAATTTCAAATTATCTTTAATCTTATCGGGATAAAAACGAAAATTGTCACCTAATTTTCGTTCAGACGAAATCGATAGATATTCGTCTAGATCAAGGGTTCTCAACCTTTTGAAGTTCATGCCCCTTTTTATACTATTATATGGGGTTACGCCTCCCCTTTCCACTAGGTACTAAAATATTGAATTATAATAAGTTATATACAATATATTACATAAATACATTGCGATTTTAATTATCAACGTTCGGTATTAAAATGAATGTAACAGTTCAATAATAATCTTCAGATTATTGAAAATAGTGTTGTTAGTTGTCACACAATGATAACTGATAATCGCATATCTACTTACAAAAAAAAAATAATAATAATAATAATAATGAAAAACAAAATATAGATAAACGCATTTTAATATTTTAACATTTTCATGTTCTGTGGTGAAATGTAGTTTCATGTGAATATTTTCACGCCTCCCCTGAAATTTTGTGACGCCTCCTTAGGGGAGCGTGCCCCCCAGGTTGAGAACCCTTGATCTAGACAATTTACAAAAAGCATACTAGTCTTCACTCGACATGAATGAAAATACTAATATAAAATATACAAATACTTATATTTGTGAGACATTCGCGCATGGGCCTTGTATAAATTCCAATATATTTTTGATGTAAAAATCAAGTTTTTTGTTTTGTCAGCCAGTGGTTTCTCTACATATTCTTGTTACCGTGTTAATTTTAGCTTATCATTTACGCTTTTTGTACCAAAAAAAAAAAAAATGTGCAATTCAAACATAATCATAAATGAAAAATTACTTCAAATTTTGAGTTTTTATCCTATTTTGTAAATTAATAATTGTTATGAAACATTTTATCAACTCATTTTTATCTGAAAAAAAAAAAAAAAAAACGATTTTCGTTCATCTACACCTAGATATACTCGATTTTTGCAATGTATATCTTTGTGTAGATCATTTTTATTTTCATATTATATCTTTATACATGGACAAATAGGTATAAGAACGACACTGGTCGTCGACGGGAGAAAATATAATATGTTCAAAGAAAAATATAGATCTTATACGTATTTATTAAACCATATTATTTAGTCGAAGTAATTTTCCGTGTTAAATCTAGAACTACAATAATTTAATACAACACGTGTGTTTGTGTAATAATTCGAAATAGCGTGACTAATACACAGTTGCCG
Organism: Stegophylla sp. TES_Ste_2020; assembly: GCA_025469315.1. Classification (NCBI taxonomy): domain Eukaryota; kingdom Metazoa; phylum Arthropoda; class Insecta; order Hemiptera; family Aphididae; genus Stegophylla; species Stegophylla sp. TES_Ste_2020. The sequence continues at coordinate 17,416 of JAIPRM010001556.1, forward strand.
ATAACTCGATTGACTCCTGTGTCTTTCGTAATAGAAAAAAAAAAAACAACCATAATTTATAATATATATACATAGCTGTTTAAGAATCATTTTCATTATAATTATTATTATCACTGAAACGCCATTCAGAAACGAAGCTAAATTTAATTAAAAATACCCGAACGAATCTGAAAATTTTCTCAGGAGTGACCAAACGGTCGACAGTGATCTATCGGTAGATCACCAACGATTTAAAAGTAAATCACTGTTGATTATTAAATTATTAAAATCCTCGTACGATTTTAATTTATTAAGTCAGATTATTGACAAGATTTTGATACAAACATTTTCGACGTGGATTCTGTAACAGTAAAAATTGAGATTTAACAATAAAATTTTTACGTTTCTCAAAAATAACGAGTAGGGAGAAGGGGAGAAGTGAATTTCACTTTTTTTATCGTGTAAAAAATACACGTTGGAAGCTTCATATGAGTTACAAGCACCTTTCGGGTCTATTCATTTTTGGGTGAAGCGAATAAACATTTTCATGTATATATGTTAGTTATAGGTTAGGTTAAGTTAATCGAATTCGATTTTCTATGACCAGCAGCTGCTGTTTTCCTGATTATAATCCACTCGCTAACGTCACGTTTCATTTTCAACAACAACATGTTGATTTATTTTTGAAGGATACATAAATACAGAACGCATAAACATTTGAATAATTTTATTGTCTTACCTTCGAACACTCATATTATTATTTGTTATTTACAACAAATGATAATAACAATAACTCAGGTAACGTGCATCATTTTTTTTTTTTTTTGTTTTTATCGATGTTAAAAAAAAAAAAAAAAAATGTGTTCTTGGTAAAATATAGTCTGGAAAAAAATTTCGGTCACTCCTACTTGTAGATAGCAGATTGACATACATAAAATTATTTATTATGACGTACAAAAAAAAAAAAATCTGTAAAGAGAAAAAAATTTCCGAGATTAACAAACACAAAAGACCTCGGACGATTATTATTATTATTATTATTATTATTGAATAATCGACTACTCCAGAGACGAGCATTGGTTTCCCAGAAATATAACAATAATAATTATTTACGTGTCGAGACGGTCGATGAGATTCCCCGAACAATATATTTCGTTATTTTTTTTTTTTTTTTTTTATTGAACGATCTCCGGAGGACAGACAACAATCGTCACGCGTATATTTCGCAACAGAATATTATACATATTATACAAGTTCAATAAGTCGTGACAAGGGATTCTGGACCGCATTGCTGGTTTAATGAATTCGCGTTTCCGTCAATCAGCTGTTGTGTAGAAGTCTGCGTTCTTTGATCGAAATTCAATTGAAAATCAATCGGAATCCTTTTTGATGTTATCATTGATTATAATAGCGAAGAGGATTAGTCTATATTTGTTAATTAGTGCACAACGCTGAAAATAATTTTATTAATGGAGAAAATAATACCGTTTATAATGACATTCCGAGGACTATAGTGTCCAAATCGCTCATAATAACCAGAATGTTAAATGTATAATTTATATTTAAAACTTTATTACGCATATATTTATTTTAATGTGACATTAAAAGCGTGTTTACGTAAAATCATTAATAAATTGGGACTTAATTGCATACGGTGAAAAGTAAAATAACGCCGAGTATTCTACTCGTTATAATATTAAACAATCTGCAGTTATTTTTGTTTATAACGATTTTGATGTTACGAAAAACGAGTAATTTTCTAAATATTTTACTGCATTGAACGCTGAACAGTGATTGATCTCGTCGGACACGTGTCCTCGCTGTAGTCGTTTATTGAATAGTTTCGAGTTAAAATCATAATGTTTATTAAAACGTTTTGAAGCCACAGTATAAACTAAAAGTCTCGTTGTTGGCTTAAAATATGACGTGCTTCTCCGTGAATTTCTTATGCAAAATGTGAATTTGAAAAATAAATGTCAATCAACAACCAGTTCGTACCAGATCAGATAACACAATAATCTTTTTTGTTTTATTACAAAATATGAACTAGCGTAGCTATTTTTGCTCTTCGTATACCTCAGCGCCGCGGCGCGACTATGATTTTACCAAGAGGGAAATGTCTACTATAATAATTATTTAAATATAAAATTATAATCAATTGACACTTTACGAGAATTCATTAATTTTATTAAACATTTCATGTAGCAAAATCAAACTGCCTTTTCTACGAGTTAACATTTTTACAAACGTTATTTGTATATAATTAAAATTTAGCATCGCATTCATTTCAACAATATGAGTTTTTTAAGCATCTTTCAAATTTATTTCTAAACTAATAGAAGTTATAATAATTTTATAGTTAAAAGGATTTCTTTCAATGCTCATTAAAATACAATTTTCATAAATATGATGATTTAAGGGGGGGATGTCCAGACACCCAAAACACCCCGCTTGGCTGCGCCACTGATTGTACGCCACAATGAGCGGAGCGACGTAGGTCGTTTCTAACATAATATTTAAACCTATTATATCTATAGTAATACTGTTACAATACACTTGTCGTACAGACCGTGGTGTAGACGAAAATTAATTCACTGACCTGGCGGCTGGCATCTCGTAATCCATCGTTGTCGGAAGGGCTGTGCCGTGTGACGTATACTATTACTATTATTATGCATTGCTCGTGTTAGCCAAAGTTATGCCCACGAGACGTCGCGCTTCACCACCGTCGTTTCATTGTTATGTTAATACGCGCCTTTAAGAACGAATTTCTCTATCAGTTTGATTTTTTAAAACACTGACACGTTTTCACTGTGATTTTGACCGTACCTCTTCAACCCCTTTCCCCCATCACGCGAGTACGAATATCCCAGGAATATTTACACCTCTCGATGAGATTATTCTAGTATATAATTATAATTATATTATGATTACCCCCAAGGAACTTTTTGGAGGAACTAATACGTATCTTTATTTTATTGATTTAGCACCCACTCTCTCTCAAAAAAAAAAAAAAAAGGCATTTACCGTATGCAATTATCAAAAATCTGAAAGGGGCTATGAGTAGTTTTGACGGGTCTTAGCCCCCAAGACCCTCCCCCAAATTTCGTCTATAAATCTTGCCTAGTAAAGTATCCTTGGAAAATCGTATTCTTCGATATCCTAGGATAATTTTACTTGGTGGTATATAATATATCCCTGGATAATCTTACCATCGTTTCGTCCGGCATTATTTTCTTAACGTCTTCGAAACATTACAAAAGGAAATTTCAAAATTGAAATTCACTTACGCTCGTTTCGTTTTAATCGACAAAATTGTTAAAAAGAAACATGAAAATACTTGTCCGAAAGTTTCGATCAGCAACTTTTATTTCATTCATTTCTAACTTAATAATTATTATTAACAGTTCATTTGCAACGAATAATTTTTTATGGACACAGATTTATTACCAGTTTATTTTGCAAATAATTTTATATGGTATATTCTCACTTGAACATAGTTCAATGTATATAATAATGTGCGTACAGAAGTTTGTTTTAAAAATGTGTCTTATTTTTAACTGATTAATTATTTTATTTATTTATTTTTTATCTTTACCTAGATAAATATCACTTCTGATTTCTATTATCTGTATCTATATCGATTTTTGGGACATTATTTAGCAAAAAAAAAAAAAAAAATTGTATATATATAATCCCAACTCCGAGTATAAATCAATGATAATAATAATAATTATAATTATTATTATCGTACAAATTAAAGTAGTCAATAAACTCCAAAATTCTATTGAAAAAAAAAATAATGTTCTGTTTTAAATTTTGATTATATTTTATTATTTTTAATTTAATACGTATGCGTATATGATCGTATTTAATTTTTACCCAGACAAACAATTATTTTTTAACTATCTCGTATATCTAGATAAATTATTTATTTTTTATTTTTTTTGTCTTTATCTGGCTAATATTTTAATTTCAGATATCTTATATTTGTTTAGACAATTTTTCTCTATCCGAGAACATCAGACTGCGTTCTACGAAACGGATACAAAACGTTGTCCGTTTTTAGAAAAAGGACAATAACGCAGACAATAATAATAAGATGACAACAACGAACCAGAATTTTATGATCTCGTCGTGACTTAACGCAATCACATGGGCTACTACTATAGTAATAATAGTAATAATAATAATATAATTATATTGTCGTGTTACACTGCACTTACTATAATAATAATAATAATAATAATAATGTGCGTTTTGAGGATGTTATTTTCCGAATAATAAATCGTTTGTCAATACGTCAACAACCGCAGCCGCCGCCGCCACACCGTGTGCCGTCGTCGTGAAATAGTTCAATCGGAAACGTATTGAATTGATGTTTTGTGTGTGTGTGTGTGTGTGTGTGTTACATTCGCGTGTGTGTACGAGTTTGAAGCGGACAAAGAGCGTGAGATATAATCGATGAAAAGGGGTGAGATACGCCGTTTGCCGCTAAACAATTTTTGGCACCCGAACCCTTGTGGCAACTCCAGCGTCCTCATATTATAACGTCAAACACTGTAATTTCCGCCACAAGTACGGTACATTTTATCAGAGAGTAAACTCCACTAGAAAAAAGCCGGGGGGTAAAATTATTGAGTTTATGTAAACTCTGCAAAAAAATAGTAAAATTCGAACATGTCTATCATTATAGAAGTTAAATTGTTTTTGTTTTTTGGTTTCTTATAGTACTGTTTCCCCCGCTTTCTCGTTGGACGTTCAATATTTTAATTTAATAGAAAAAAATATGTAATATGATGCGATTTAGTATTTCAATTTATTATTATTTAACATTTTTCACTGACCTCAGCTGGAATTTATTGAATTTTAAATATTATATTTGTATTATCTCTAACTCGTTGTCTAGTTGATTTTTTTACGAAACGACCCCCGACCGATAGGTCAAAATCAAAATCAGTCACCTCACTGTATTTGCGGTCACAAAATTTTTGGTCACACTTCTTACGGTCACTCGTTTTTTTGGGTTCCTAATTTTTCGGACGAAACTCATTTCGCCTAAAATTTACATATTTTTTTTTTTTATACACCATGCCCTGTTTTTTCCCAAAAATTATAAAGTCATTTCCTCTTTTCGACTCATTTCCTCGATTTCTCGTGAATTTTTAAGTTCCACATAATACTTAATAATAAAATACATAACAGTAACTTAATGAGTTACATTAGTTTCCATAATTTATTCAATAACTTATTTGATTATTTTTTTTTTTTTAATAATCACGTTAATTTAATTTTTACTTTATTTAAAAATTGTTTGAGCAAATTGTTTTCCTTAAAAATCAGAAAAATTGGGTATTTTTTTGAATAAGGTATTAAGCGTCTGAGTGACAGAATCAAAAAATATTTATTTTTGTTATCTATTTACATATTTTTGAATTTATGTCGGTATATAGATTTTGGTATATTTTTCACGTCATTTATTCGAGTTTCAGAATTTTGTAGAGTACCCAATCAGTAAGTACGTATATATGAATTTTATAATTTTCCTACTCATTTTTAGCATTTATAGCAAAGAATGCCGAATTCATCGAGTGACGGAAAATTACTTCCTAAAGTAAAACGCTCCCTTCAAAATCGAAATTGCCCACAAGACGGGGTGGTAGCGTTGACGTTGGACTCGAATACGTTTTTGGTCTCAGAATTTAAATCAGTTTTGGCTCGGTCTGCGGAACTCGGTTGTCCGGAAGCTGTGCAGTAACACACGGTCATTGCAGGAAACATCGATCCCGTCAGCCACTCATCCTCCCCCCCCCCTCACTGGGTGAAAAAAGCTTCTACTCAACGGTGGCATTATACTGACTGAATGGAGTATTGACCTAGAAAAAAAAAATATATATATATATATAACGTTAAACTTTTGTAATAACAAAATATATTTTGCACCAAATAGATGTTACAAATGAGATATCTTTGTATGGAGAAAAATCTAGTTTATATAGTTTATCAATATTTATATGATATGTTACATATAGAAAAATAACGTTTTATTCATTTTACGAAATATGTAACTATAATAATAAATGCACTATGAAATGATGATTAGGAAACGGATTTTAAATTAGAATAAAAAATAAAAATTTAGAATGCATTTAAAATATTAAATGCGAATAATGCAAACAGGTTGCGTTTATCTAATGGTTCACTACAGAACAAAAATGGTTTAGAATTTAGATGGTTCAATCAGAGGAGTTCATTTAAGACGATTTGAACTGTGTGACCGCGCAAAGAGCTGTCAAATTCTGAGAGGTAGCAAAATCTCATTGAATTGAATTTTTTTTTTTTTGTTTTAACGCGATGAGATACATAGTTTTAGACTTCGAGTGGAGTGAAGAACCCCTAGCACTTTTTCACAATAATGTTTATTTTTATTGAAAAATGTTTTCCTACTGAAATAATAATTATTGTCCAATAGATTTTACAGCAACTTTTTTTAGAAAATTATACCGATCAGCAACGGAAATATCCAATAACTGTTATTGTTGTTTGCAATAAACAAATAAATGTACTTAAAATCACTGGTTTTCAACACTCGTAATTGTAAAATTATTTAAAAAATTATTAAATATTATAAATGTATAAAAAAATTACCTGATTTGGGGAAAAAAATAATTAAAAAAAAAAAAAACTCAATTCATATTTTTTTTTTATTACTTAAAACGTGTTTATTTTTTTAAACAAATTTATGGTTATTGTATATAATATGCTGGAGAGTTGTTCAAAAATCAAATAATACACAGACACAGTAGTTGTTTCACTGATCGCATAAATTAATACATTAAATTCCTCCGTTTATATGCGGAATGAAATAATACCTATAATAATTGTTTGTAAGAAAACTAATATTTAAAAATATATAATTTTTTATTTTATATAAATCTTGTTGGAGACATGTTTTCCTTTTCATTTTAAACATTCATTTTTCTGTTTTAGCATTAGTTTTATTCAATAATTGCTTTTGTATATGTTTACACAAACATTTTTAGTTAATTTTGTTTAGTTTGCTAACAAAAACCGTTACAGACCGGTTGAGAAAATCGTTTTTGAAAAAATAAAGTAATAATTAGTGTTTTTATTACTGCCACACTAACGCCTTATGACGTTGTAATTGTACACGTGTGTGTGTACATATAACGTCGTTTAGACATAATACGAATACATTTCCGCGTACTAATGTTTCTCGTGTTGTTGTAACGGTCGACGGGAAAGTCGGTTGAAAAGCATATTATGATTGAACAAGTCCATCATAGATCGCCCCATAGATCGTCTCGGAATCTATAATAGATCGTCGATGACGTCGTGATAATATTATAATATATTGTACGAAAATTCGTGACAAAGAAGCACGTCGTAACAATATCATTGTAATAAATAGTCATAAGTTATAATATGGATACTGCTCATAACATTATTTCCTGCATCCGGCTTTCCCCCTCCTCCTCCCCCTTCTCTTACACGTGCACACGACCACACAGCTGTTCGCTCGTTCGCCCTCACCGTCACCGCAGCTCAGCCGCCGGTGGAACAACAGCAGCAGCTCGCCCACACGTCATTTAAACCACGTACACGGGATGCGCTCTCCACGACAACGATGACGAAATCACCTGCACACACACACACACACACGCATAGTTCCGCACAAGTACGCAAACTACACACCCACGTGGGGAAATACATGGCAGTTGTTGCACTGTTAAATTCCAAAACGGGCAAAATTACAACAGACATCGGCATATAGGTGCAAATATAATGAAAAATTTGAGGAGGGTTAATATTTTTTTATTCATTTTGATAAGTATATTGTCGTATAAAATCTTTTCTGAAGTATACAATAATAATTATATACTTTTATTATCATTATCTATATAATGAAAATGTATTTTTAAGGATCAAAGATTATATCAAAAAAAAAAAACATTGAAACACAAAACACAGGTTAATAAAATATTGTGTTTATTAGTAATTTTACAATTATAATAATTGATTCGTAATATAGTATTATACAATATCGCTCAATATCATAAAGAAATATTCATTGTTACACCATTAATATTTATATATATATACCTATTCATATATCATAAATTTTGGGGGTATTAAGCACCCCTAGCCCCCCATCTATTTGCGCTAATGGTGTTGCTTATCGCAAAATATAATATATTCACTTCGGACGGTGATCATTTGTTTTGCAAGTAGGCGTTTTGAATTTGTAAAAATTAACAATAAAAAATAAATCAAAAGGAAGCAAAGACAAGTGAAATATAGACAAGAAAGCCGGATATACTTCGCACCACGGGTATTTTTCCCTCTTTGAGTCAGATACTTTCGGCGAGTGTTTAGGATTTTAAAGAAACGATAAAATCATACGAAAGAAATTAATTATATGAAAAAATAATAATAGTCGTTATTTTCAATACGCACAAAAAATATCAATAAACACTACTGTAAAAAGTAAAAACACTAGCTTTTTCACTTCGGTCAGAATCTAAAATATGAAGTAAAATATATATATATATATATATATATAATAACAATAAATCAATAGTAATATAATAACTAGACTCTTAATAATAATAATAATAATAATAATAATAAATGCAAATGAAACAAATGAGAAATTATAATATGTTTCCATTGTTCAAAGGATTACTTTTAACGAGTAGGACAAATGAGTATAGGATACGAATGGCGAAGGTTTCGAAAAGGAACGAGGAAGTTACTACTACCTACTCAAAAATATTGGAGCATCTACATGGGAATATTTAATACTAGACAAAAACAAGATTGCTATCAATCCTTTTTATCAGTAATCAGCCAATGACTTTGATTCAGAGCATGGAGAAAAGGAAATTGTTGAAAATAATAAATAAATAAATCACACTGCCTAATGCCTTCTGGACACGGCGAATTCCTACGATATTTTCAAAGATCGATGCGAAATAGTAAATTAAAATTAATTTCGATTTGTACCGTGCACTGCAAAAATTGATTTCTATTTCTTGTTTTTTTGCAAAACACGTTTTCAATTATTATTAATCTCGTTATAATATTATATAAGGCATAATATTTTAAAACGAATTTAGACAAAATACGATCCTTCGTGTTGTTATCGACTCGTATTATTAATTTTTCTAGAAAATAAATAAAATACTTACCCATATATATATATAGCCCAAAACAAGTACCTAAGATACTACCACCCATGCTTGTACCCACGATGCGAACCGTTTCCGGTTATTCGATATCCGGTCATCGCATACGAACCTATAATATTATACCGTACACAGGTTAAAACCACTCCTCTCCGGTCGCAAACACGCGATCACACACTTCCGCACGCACGCACGCACACGGACGACCGCACCCTCGTAAAAAAACACTATGGCATAAAATAAACATAATATTATTATACCGATTCTCACCCGCCTATTCTCTCTGTCTATTTCAACGAAAATATGTCCTTATCAGTCCAGACGGCACTTTTTTCAGACGACACACACTATTTCATTTTTCGAGCTGCACAAACAACGCCGCCGCGCAGTCCGGAAGTTTTCAAAAACAATTTCACATCTGCGCTCCCTGGTTTAGGCAATAGAAAATCATAACAAATCTTTGCAAAACCAAAACGATTCGAACAAGTCGACTTCAAACGCGGTCAAAATATATTTCGCCAGTACACCCATAGACACTGGTCCTCAACAAAAATCAATCTTGATGTCCAACTTGACCATCAGAAACTTGTTAAAAACGTTAATTAAAACTGGCATTTCAACCACCCTCCCCAAAAATCTCAAAAATAGTCACCAAAAATCATTTATACAATAGAACGTTTTAAATTCCGTCCACTGAAAATTTAAACTGATTATTTGAAACGAAAAACCGACTCAAAACTTACTGCACTCACACGCATCTCTCCGGAAGCCGCGTTAGCTCGATATACGTACACAGAGCATTATATTCAAAGCAAAGCATTTAATATACCATAACAACAGGTCGAACCGGAAGTGGTAACGTTCTTCGGACCGGCCGGCGTATGCGTATCAGAAAACGGCGGCGACGAAAGTGACGGTAATTCATCACACACACATACACACACACACATACACACACACACACACACACACACACACACACACACACACACACACACACACACACACACACACACACACACACACACACACACACACACGAGTGCCCGGATGGACGTGTTGACCTTGTTCCGGTCGTGTGTGTACGTCAACGTTGTAACAATGTGTGCGCGTACACGATGCCTATAACATAATATATAATATTTATCTATATAATAATATTATACGCGGTGTGTTTACGCCCGTACTCGCGCATTATACCTTACCATTATTATTATTATTATTATTATTATTATTGTTATTACGACTTACGAGAGCAGCAGAGATTTTTTTTTTTTTTCAAGTCCGTGCACGACGCGTGTAAGTGTGTCCTTTCTTGTCTACACACACACACACACATGCACAAAGAATGAAAAATACAATAACAGTGGGTGTAAAACGTTTTTTCGGAACCGAGAGACCTTCCGTACGTCTATATTATCATAATAAAAAACGTCCGTGTAGTTCTAAAAAAAAAACAAATTTATTAATTTTGGTATTTGGTAAAAATTAAGGGCGTATTTGAGACGTATTTTTTTCTGGGGGGGGGGTGAATCCTACATACCCGATTCTAGAAAAGAGAGTTAAGAGAGTTTGTTTTTACTTACATATTGTCTTATATGTTTTTTATTTTTTGTCATTTCTTTTCCTAATCTAAGACTATTTTCAAAAAAAAATTGGAGAATATATTTGAATTTATTATTTCGTTGCTATTTCCCGTGTATTTTGATGATACACGTAAAAAAAAAAAAATGAAATAATATAAAAATTTGTATCTTTATTGAACGGGAGAAATTTTTCCTTTTACTCAAACAAAAATGAACGATCGCCATAAAAACTTGCCATTTTCGTTAAAATATAAAGATTGTAAATTAATTGAATAGTTAAATAGACCGGGGGAAAAAAAATGAAGTGTTGAGCACTCGAACTAGAAATTATTGATCATTCAAAAATCTCGGGGGAATACACGACTCATAAAAATTCTACTATAACGTTTAATCCTCACATGTCGTGTGTTTAAGTGCTAGTAATTTATTAAAGCATTCAATTTAAACGCCCCGTCTCGTGTGGTATCGAAACAACAGAGATTTATCTACCAGTTTACTGATTATTACCGCAACAATAGAAATTGGATCCTATAATGATACAATCTTTTCGAGCAAATAAAAATGTAACTGAAACACGACACACGATCGTCATAAAATCTAAATCCAAGGTCAAGAATGCTGTAAACGTTGTGTCTATTAAATTTAAAAACGGCAATTGTAGTTATGTAAAATAAACTAATAAATGTGTTTGATGTTTTTTGTACATAAAATTGATTAATTTGTTGATTTGGTTACTAAATAAGAAGAAAAGAGAAATGATGAGTGAAAGGATTCACAAATTGTGTGTGTATATATACTTACATAAAAAGAAATGGAGTGTAAACGATTCTCCCATATTGATATTGATTTGAATCGCACAGAATGTTTGTATACAGGGTGGAGAAAGAAGAACATAGTAGTTTATATTATTATTATTATTATTATTTTTTATTGTACTATTATGTTACTGCTAAATGATTGAAAAAAATAATAATAAATAATGATAATCAATTGTTTTCACAATAATCTAAAAATATGTCACCATTGTATGCAAAATCCTTATATAATTTGATAAACGACATCGTTTTCACCATTTTGGCACCACCGTGGTGTTGAAAATTAAAAGCCAATAGAAAAAAAAAATTGTTAAAACTTCAAATCCATGTTTAAATCGAAAAATAATATTTCTTGCTGAATCACATCTTGAGATGTGATGAGTCATATTGTTTTTTTTTTTTCATATTCAACACCACCAAGCACAATGGTGTTACTTAAAGCAATGGTTGCCAACCAACGTAGTCCACTAGAAAATTTTGGTGATCTGCAAAAAAAAAAATTGACATTATTTTTGTATCATCAACCTTCCAGCGGGTTCACTAATATTTAATTATGAGTCATAATGAATAGAAAACTGCGAATTACGACCCACGACCGATTCAAAGCCAGAGTCCAATGTTCCTAATCAAGTCCACATTTTCGGTGTAAGAAATCCTAAATTTTTTTTTCACATCTTCAAAATTCCTTAGAGCCAAAATATTTCTCATTTTATTATCTATTTATGTTTAAATTTTTATAGAGTTTGGATTAAAAATATATTGTTTCCAAGTCTTTTCTGTCAAATTTCCAGTAGTTTTTCCAAAACTTCGAGAAAACAATTGAGAATTTCGAATAATGATCTCTTTAAAATATCATCTAGAGAAAAAGCTAGTTTCAAAAACAAGACTTTTAAACAGATATTTCCACACGATAAAGTGTTTAAAGAATAACTCGAGTATAGTAAGTATGATAAATGGTCCGTGGAATAAATATGGCATTTCGTTTCCTAAAATAATGATTATCTTGTTTTATAATATTGCATTTTTTTTATCGATCATAGTTTTTTTTTTTTTTTTTTTTTTTTAAATAATTGTGGCCTTAAGAGTATGAAAATGGAATTTTAACAACAAAATAAAATTTCTTCATAGTATGAATTAATATTTATTATTTTTGAATTGATGTATTTTTTCATGTACTTTATTTTCGCGAGCTTAAGATCTGGGTGTTTATTGATATGAGATTGGCTCGAAATTATTCTTTAACATGATGTTTAGTTAAATTTGAATAATGATATTTAGATTTGATTATTTTTACTATCCAATAAAGTACAAAAAAAAAAAAAAAATTACGGGTTCTTTAAAATACAGACACGCTGACTAAAATCCACAAAAGAGTGACAATTCTATTTAAATTTTTCAAAACTGCCATATCGTTATAACTGTAACAGTTCTATTCCGTGAAGTGTCTTAACTATTTCAATACGATTGATACCGGGACATCCGTTTTCAGTGACATTAACTAAAAATGGATCCAAAAGACATTATTGGCTCTCAAAATAATTTTATTCATCCATGCGGCTCGTGAGCATATTCATGTTGACCACCCCTGGTATAAACCATGCGGCTCGTGTTCCCTTGTTGTGACGTATCGAATGACTTATATTTTCGACGACGAATCAATTACGAGATGGTCACGGTTGGAATTTCACAAACGGACATTGGTCGAATTCCTCGGTAAACGATAGATACATAATATTATTAATATTCTGTGCATTATAATTTAATGCGCGCCTATACACGTATTGCACTCGTACATTATTAGAACATTTATGTGTTGTTCGGGAATTAATTCGCGTCATGGTGGTTAACAATTATTACAATGTTATAGTATAATAATTATTACACAGGAATATCGCATCATAATAGCATATAATAATAATAATAATACGACGGACGATGGTACCTACGTGACGATCCGAGTTCTACGTCACTGGGTACAAACATTTGTATACATAATATATCGACTGCATCTAGTCCATCAACTATTTATCAGATTGGACGCCATTGGTTGACCCATTTTGAACGCACTTGATTTAATAACCTTTTATAAATATATATATATGAGCTAATTCAAAATAATTATAATATGTTGCCTAATGCCCATATTAATAGCTACTTGTACAAACGTCGGTTGATTTACCTACATAAAGCCAGGGAAATTTATTGTCAATCTCTCAGACGTGAGGTACAAAAACATAAACCTATTTAAATTACTTAAATACTGATTATTCGTACTGTTTGTCGATATTTTGTTCGTGTAATTTTAATTCTTTTCTTTTGAAATAGATCAAATATTTGATCTAAGTTTCATCCGAATCGATCAATTAACAGATAAAACACGCACATCTATAGATTATTGATCGTCTCAATATAATATAAAGAACACTTAACTCAGCAAGTTAGAAGTGTGTCATACATACATTTATATATACATAGAGTAAGTTGTTTTTTTTTTTTTTAATTTATCAAATGTTTATCCGGACAGATTTTGTGATATTATCTTTGTCTTTATCCAGATAAAAAACAGTTTATAATTAACTAATCCCAACGCTGTGTTTAAAATAGTTTTGAAACAATATGAAACAATTTTAATATTTGAAGAAGAAAAGTCATCTATTTTTAATTAAGAATAAATAAAATATACTGTACAATTCGTCTACGATAAGGTATTGTGGACACTTTCATCGTTTTAGCAATATAACTTTTAGAATAGGTAGTAACCTGAAAGTGATCTGTGTTAACTATTGTTCATAATGTGTGAAAATCTCAAGATTCTTGTTCAATTAGTTTTAGAATTTAATGAATTCAATTAAATCGATTTAATGCAAAACTCGTTTACGGGATATTTAGCCGTTTTACAAAATGTTTCGACAAATCGTTTTCGTTTTTGAACAAAGTAAAATATTGAATATTATGGATAATGATTTATTTAATGTAGATATTTTATGGTCTAAAAAATTGCTATATACGTAAAACATTAGGACAAATATTTCAATACGAAAGTGTTTCTATAAAAAAAAATATAAAAACATATTATATTTTACCGTTTTTACTTTATAATTAGATTTTTTATTTTTTGGTTCTGCGAAGGGTTTAAACACCCTAAACCCTCCCCGTAACTACGCCATTGAGTCTTAATTTGTAATATTATTGTTATTGAAAAGTTACGTATCTGTGTCTGGATTAAATTATGCACAATATCGTTACGTTTATCTAGATTTTTTTTTTTTTTTTTTCAGTTGCCTTTGCTCGAAAAACACCGGTCACGATATCAAAAGAGGTCGAAAAACGCCGCTTTAAATCATCACGAAACATCACGAAGCACAAACGGCGGCAAAGTAAATCGTTTTACCTGCGCGTCCGGTGTACGCGACCGTTGATTAATTGTCGGCGCTCGGATCAAACGACGACTCTAAACGACTGAGTGGCAGAGCGGCGAGGGGGGTGGGATGGCGGGGGTGGAGAGACAACACAGAATTAATTAACTCTTTCTTTTCACCGACACTAAGCACAGCTACGGTACAAAAGTACTCAATGTAACGAATTAAACAAATAACGTAACGTACACTGAGGGGTATATACAATATCATTGTTGTTGTTTATAATAAAAGAAGTGTATTTTTTCTCGACTGTGTCTGTGCTTCGGTCAAATACTCGCCTGTTCTATGATCAAGAAGATTTTTATCACACACTATTTGATAAATATATATGTATATATATTATTTTTTAGATTCTGCGCAAGAAGCTTATGTTTTTACAATGACGTTTATATTTTGTTTTCTTCTTCTGTAAACATTTTTTTTTTTTTTTTCGTATATAAATACATGCCTAAATGTTGTTTCGATCAGTAACTTAATAGTTCTGAAAACGCGCCCAGACGGTACTTTTAAAAGGTCATTTTTGAAATTTCTCTAAACAATTTCTATGCATCAAGAAAAACTATCCAAAAATTGACAAAGAAAAAAATAAAAACGATAAAATACTGTAAAAAATTCGCCATAACCTAAAATAATAAGAAAAAAATATATTCATAATTTATTTTATAATTATAAAGTTTTAATTAGGTTTGATGGAAATGGGTTGAACGTTAATTTTTATGAATTCGAACTCGGTTAGAAAACTTTGGGTACATAAGACGTTTTTGTTAAGACGTTTATAGTATATAGTTTAAGTATAAACGCGATTAGAATATTAAATGTCTGGAAGAAAGAGACTAAGTGACATTAGAGTTTACCATTAGGTTTTATTAGGTTAGTTTACATTAGGTTTTACTAATTTTATATTGCTTCGACATGATGGATGATATAGTAGGTTAAATAAATGAAATTGGGGTATAATCGTTTATATTTTAATTTATCTCATCAAAACTATTATTATAACATAAATTTTAATCTTAACACATGGAATATTACAATATGGCGTTAGATATAGCATTAAAATAATAATAAAACATGTCTCGTCAAAAACTTCAAAAACACGTGAAAACATTTTTACAGTCATTTGAAAGTGAAAACATTGAGAAAAAAAAAAAACGTTTTTGCCTTTCCTGAAAATTGTGAAAAAGTCGCTTAGGTTCTTTTGCCATAAAAGTATCCAAATTGAAAAATAGTATTATCAGGATAATGATGAGAAAATGTTTAAAAAAAGAAACGTTCCGAGTGATTTTTTTTTTTTTTGCCTACCTTTTACAACCACTCAAAATCTGGGGCTATTGAGTGAGGAGATAACCTCACTTAATTATAAGTACATACATTCCCGTCCTGGATTTAGTTTTCTCACTTCACCTCCGGATCACATCCCTCACCAACTTCATAAGAAATTCCTGGACGTGCCACTGCTCTTCTCTCTCTCTCTCTCTCTCTCTCTATCTTTCTTTATCTATCTCTCTTTCTGTCTCTCTCTGTCTCTCTTTCTTTAACTCTCCGTGTGTGTTTTTTTTCCACTATACGATTAACTAAAATATTATTATATTATTAAAAGAGCTAATGCCAACTATTGCTAAGAGACATGTTCACGTTCTCGCCGTTATTACCGTCGCAGTGTAATGCTGCTACGGGCCATTCGATACACAACACGGATTCGTGATGATGATGATGACGATGACGAAGGGAACCGGACCGACGACGACAACGAGATGCAATCCATTAAATAGATGGAATTATCACTTGCGCGTCTTGTATAACGGAGGCGGCGTGTATATAAATATAATAATAATTATTATTATTATTATTATTATTACTAGAAACGTGTTCGGCCGGCGGTATCCGCGATAATTTATTACGGTAATTACACTGTGTGGTACGAATAAAAAAGGAAAACGAATCGATAAATAAACGAATAGGTAGTTAATAATGAAAAGAATATGTTTGCACGTGTCAGTCCACGAAATGGTGTTTGCTGGTATTTTACAATATTTTTATTTCCGATTATCGCGTAGAACGTTAACAGTATTTTAGATTCTGAACGGAGTGAAGAAGCTAGTGTTTTTACAATGATGTGTATTATTTATTATTTATTTTTATTTATTTATTTATTTTTATTTTTTATTTGTTTGCGCCCGCGAGGGCAAAAGTACAGAAATATTAACTAAAAACTAGCAAAAACCAATAAACTATTTAAAAAAACTAATAAGTTATTATACATTTTACACAATATAATTATAATTAATTTACAGCACGGATTCTTAATTAGTTGATATTAACAAAAAAAAAAAATAATCAAAATTGCTTAGTTCATTACAGGATCTAAGCATACGACGAAGAGGGCTACTTACAACAAAATTATTTTTATGGAGCCCCAAAGAAAAGAGGTTATGATTTGATACTTGTGTTTTTACTTGGAACTCTGAATTCTATTTTTTCCAATATTTCTGGACAATCAATCATACCATTAAGCATTTTAAAAATGAATAAAACATTTAACGTGGAGCTTGTAGTGAGACCAAGTTACACCGTTTTTCAACATCGGCAATAGGACAATTAGGATTATTATTATTTTTTTTTTTTTTGTGAACAACTTTTCGTATGGAAATACTTGTCCAAAAATTTCGATCAGTAACTTTTTGAAACCGGATTTGCTTCTAGATTGTACTTTAAAGAGGTCATTTATTGAATTTCTCAATTCTTCAATTTTTTTGTTGATAAAACTACCCAAAATTTGACAAAAACGACTTGGAAACAATCATTTTTTGATCCGAACTATATGAAAATTTTAACATAGATAGAAAATCATATAATAAAGATTTTGACGCAAGAAAATGTTGAAAATGTGAAAAAAAAATGTTGGACATTTTTTTTTTCTCATTTATTTTTTATATTATTAACTTCTCTCGGTCAGAATCGTTTTATTGAAGAAATGATTTATCTTTTCTTTAAAATTCAATACACCCGTCAAGAGAATCCCACCCATCATGCGAAGTATATGTCCGGCTTTTTTTAGATTATAAATGAAATATTTCTTTGTCATCTTATGGATTTTTCGATGCCTAGTATGATGATAGTGCAAACCAGTGGCGCAACTAGGATTTTTTCAATGGAGGTGTCAACCTCTAAATTTCTACTATAATATTATTTAATTATAATCAATGTTAATGGACACTTTACAAAAATTCTTTAAATACGAATTTCATGTAGCGAAATTTAACTGCCTTTTTTTCTAATTTAACATTTTTATAACGTTATTAGTAATAGTTAAAAGCATGTTTTAAGTTTCTCGAAAGAAATTAAAAAGGATTTTGGCACCATAAATATGTTACAGGTACTTTATGGTTCTTTAGAGAGGACATTTTTTTTTTTTTTTTTTTTTTAATATCTTTATGTGAAAATTATTTTCCTGTTGTCAATAACGGCCGAATATAAAACTGACTGAGTGAAATGGCTTTTTTTGATTTAATAAAAAAAAAAAACTTGAATAAACTGAATCTCTTGGTTCAGAATTGTTTGATATATTGAAAAACGATTTATCATTTGTTCAAAATTTAACACACTCAAAGAGCGATTTCCACTACGAGGATATAAGAATACCTATAGTGCATCAACATATGTCCAGATTTTTTGCTGTGATATTGAATTTATTTTTAGACTAAATATAAATAAATGCTTTTTTTGGGTACTTAAAATGTTTTTTGCAGATTTGTTTTGCTAACAAATCCTAAACCTAGTGATGAATAAAAAAAAAAAAAAAAAAAAAAATGAAAAAATGTATTGTTAAATAAGATTGATCATTGATGTTTTGGGAAATCGAATGAGACAAGAGCCGCATGCGGCTCACGAGCTACAATTCAGCCATAATTTTATTATCATATACCTATTATAAATAATAGTATAATATAAAGTATAGTTCGTGTACGAGATTATTATTAATTATTTACCCAGCGCATTCGCTACCGTCCCGATAAATACCGCCGGAAGGAAAAGTTTTTTTTTTTGTTCCAGTTTAGTTTGGACCGCACACGGTAAACGATTAGTTTTTAATTACTACCATTACCGTGGCGGCGGTGGCGGCGGTGGTGGCTGCTGTAAAACGGGGGGTGGGGGGGGCAAATTCATTTTTTGTTCGGCAAAAACGATAAACACGCGGGAAACGAAAATGTCTGCCGACGGATTCGATGGACGAGTATATTATTAGTAGGGCTAAAATTTATTGATGCATTGTTATGGTTTTTTATTTCCCCGACATTTTGATTACTTCTTTTATTAACAATATGTCTACGAATCAGCTCTCATCTGGAGATGAACGGTGGTGTTTTTTCCCCTTTTCTTTTGGAATATTTTGAAAAAATTCATATATTTGGATATTCTGAAAAAAAAAAAAAATGAATGTTTTATGGAACATAAATTACATGACATTTCACAGCTGTACGAAAATATCGATTTTAT
>JAIPRM010001557.1:0-36910 GCA_025469315.1 Stegophylla sp. TES_Ste_2020
TGGACATTTTTTGAAAATTTTTTTTTTTTATTATTAATTTCCTTCGTTCAGAATCGTTTTACTGAAGAAATGATTTATCGTTTCTTTAAAATTTAATACGCCGGTCAAGAGAATACCACCCGTCGTGCGAAGTACACCCATCGTACGAAGTATGTCCGGTTTTTCACTTTTGTAACCACATACATTTTTACAGTAACATTGATTATTATAAATAATATAATGAAATAATAATTTAAAAAAAAACTTTATTTCACTATAATTACGTGCATAAAAGGAAGAATCGCCAACAATGCACTATTTTGGATATTTTTTTAGTCTTTAGAGATAATAATATTATGTCCATAAAACTGCATTAAAATAAATCTATAAATTCAAATTACAATTTCATGCTGCAGTTATTTATTTATTTTTTTAATTTTTAATTTTAAATGTGAAATATTTCGATCGTGTAAAACTTAAAAGGTGGTCCTGTATGTAGACCATTGGTATCTTAAAATGGAACATTTCCTCGTCTGTGTTAAGACATCGTTATTATAAAATATGAGAAGTAAATTTTGATTTTAGCTAGTACTCTTTATAGGTTATTACGACCTTATGAAATAGTGCGAAAAACTAAATCAAACAACAAGATTTTTGTAATATATTTTTAACACTCCGGGTGATTAATGATAAAAACATGTGTGTGTGTGTGTGTGTGTGTGTAAAACTCCAACGACGTAATAAAGTTCAGCGAACGTCATACACTATATACCACTAGGTTTAAACCGTCTGTAATAATCATTACGAGGTGAGAGATAAGCGCGAGTGGTCCAAATTACTCCTCTATAAAAAATTTAATATAAATATATAAAATAATAAAATGTAGGTCAGTGAAATAAATTAAACTATATCTGGGGAGAAGGGGAGTGAAAAAGGCCCTTGTCCCTCCCCCTATCGTCGTATACACACCCGGAATACCGTGGAATGAAAACCGCTAAGTTTTCGAAGCGAACGTTCCGTTTTTATGACCGTTCGTATCGCGTATGCGACTATATGGATTCGAAAATTACATTATTACACGTTTTTACACGTGAAAACTAATTCGTTTTAATGAACGTATTACGCGCTTTACGACCGTTAAACATAACAGTCGGATCTGACGCATTTCTCGCGAAAATGCAATTTATGAGTCTAATAATAACTCTATGTGTGTGTGTGTGTGTGTGTGTGTGTGTGTGCTCGTGTTTGTAGTGCGTTACCTATACGCCGAGAGGTCGAGCTTTAAAACCGATTTTTCCGCGCACTTGCATCTCTAATGCCTGTTTTGTTATTTGAGTTTCGAAAACGAGGTTATCTTGACAAATTGTCGAAGAACGTAAAAATCATACGCCAGTTTTTGGTTTTTAATCAAACTGTCTATCTGTCAAAGTGTATGACGAATTTTCGCGGTACGAAAATACTTGGCGCTCGTACGACGAGGTCTGACGTACAAGATATAAGACTAACTGACGCGTTCGCCAGTGTATACGCTCCGCAACACGCGCGCGCATTAAGGGATAAATCTTAGTTTTTTTTTCACCAGACTTTTCCAAAATAAATATTATGTGTCTCTGCCGCGTGTGCAATCCGCGTGCAGCAATATCGCATACGTGTGTGTATAAATGTATTTTTAAGATATTCGCTCCATTCATTGCTCGTGTGACAATCAATAAAATTGTCGGTCGTTACGCGTTAATATAGTGTTTTTACAATGATGTTTATTCTTTTTTTTTTCTGTATACACATTTTCGTATAGATCTACTTGTCCAAAAGTTTCGATCAGTAACTTTTTGAAACCGGATTTGCCTCTAGTTGGTACCTTAAAGAGGTCAATTTTTGAATTTCTCATTTCTTCAATTTTTTTTTTTGGAAAAAACTACCAAACATTTGACAAAAACGACTCAGAAACCATCATTTTTTGATCCGAACTTTATATAAATTTAAACATACATAGAAAATAATATAAGAAAGATTTTGGCACGAAAAAATTTAGAAAATGTGAAAAAAAAAATTGTGGACATTTTTCTAACATTTATTTTTCTCATTTATTTTTTCCTCCTTTATATATTAGGTAAAAAAAAAGTAAAGTAAAGTAAAGTATAGACAAAAAAGCCAAACATACTTCGCACCACGAATATTCTTCGCTCTTAGGGTCAGATAATTTTTTGTGAGAGCGTTGACAACGACGACTATTATTGTTCTTAATATTATTAACTTTTTTCATTCAGAATCGTCTTATTGAAGAAATGATTTATCGCTTCTTTAAATTTTAATACAACCACTAAGAGTTTCACACTCGAGATGCGAACGAATACTCATCGTACGAAGAACACCCATCGGGCGAAGTATGTCCAGATTTTTATATAATATAGATAGAGTTAGACTCATTAGACCAATAATATTATTATTGATCATATAGTGTTATTCGTCCATCGCTTAAATATCATATTTTCGTATATAATAGTATCGCACGCCTTATTATAGTCGTCATGATTGAACACGGCTGGAAAAAATATAATATTTGAGATGTCGAGAACAATTTTCAATTTGCTAGACTTCATTTTCATTAATTTATTTTGGCCCACGTTGTCTTACACAACAAGAGTTAAAATCTATGAGCAAAAGCACACGTTTTCGTGTGAAAATATCTATTGAATATTTTCAGAATCATAGCAGGCCGGTTCGCGTTATTTTTCAAATAACTACGAATAAAACTCTCTCTCGTATTTGTTACCTAATTTTCTAACTTTTGTGGATTAGGCCACTATTAATAAAATTGCTCTCAGCGCCTCGTGTCGTATTTGATTATATTATTATTCAACTCTTCTTCAATGCCATTCGATTTCAATCACTGACACACCGGTTTCAACTTAAAGCACACATCTCGTTCCACCGACATTGAACAGTTGTCTGTTTAACGAGTTATGGACTTGCATATTTATAAAAAAAAATTGCTCATAAATATTATTACAGCATAATAATATCTGTTGAACAGAGACAAGTCACTTTGGTGTTTAATGATACGTGCGTGGTCTCTTCAAATACGGTGTTTTCTCGCATTATAAATGTTTAACGAACAACGTGACACTATTACAACACCGATATTTATTTCGTACCAACGAGTATCCAAGATAATACTTTTTACATTAAACAAACATAATATTTTCTTTACCGGTAAAATAATGAGTTTACATTACAACACGGTTTTTTACGTATTAAATGTTTTGTAGTGCCTGCGGGTTACACGCGAGCTACGATATTCAATAACATTCACGTTATATTCTACACCACGCTTTAGATCGGTTCGTTGTCGTCCGTTTAAATTAATTACACTTCTGGAAAACGTATATCAGATAAACACGGTTACTGGTTAGAGATAACGGCATTTTTCTCGGTCTTCGTTTTTAAACACATGTTGTTTGTTTTAAATCATAAAAACCGCCACCGTAGTGGAAAAAATTAAACATATAATTATTGATGGTTTTGATTAAAATACTTAACAATATCGTGAGCATAATATTTCTTAATATTTCAATAGGAAAATGATTGTCAAACGGATAGGTAGTAATCAAAAAGAGATAATAAATAGGATGAGAACAAAAAAAATTGTTAACAACATTTTAAATTCATTATTATTATTACCATATTATATTATAACGCAATGCGAAACTTAAATAATAATCTGTTTACAACAAAATTAATACCTACTGAATGTTCTTTTTTAAAGTATATAACGTGTGTGTGTGTGTGTGTGTGTGTGAAGTAAACTATAAAATAACAACAGTACATTATTTTATTAATATTCAAACATGATATAAATCCCTTTAAACGACATAACTATTAAGTTGCGCCTATTTAATAATATTAATCTCTTAAGTGTACAGTGCTAATTGACGGTAATTCTTACGTATATAACATGTATTGTAACATTAATTACGTATGCGTATTAAACGAGTATACGCGAGAAAATAACAATTTAAAAATAACGGAAGGAAATAAAATCAGCACAAACATAATAAATTATTATCGTGCAAAAGTCGATATTCGAAAAACTATATAGTAACATAATACACATAGCGCGCTGTTATAATATATTTTATTGTACATCGTGTACTGTTATATTAATAATTATTATATTATTATGAATAATATTGTTTGCTCGTGAAAAAAAAAAAAAAACATTTTTACCAGACGTGACATTATGTTAATCACTTATTTCTAACAAAAAAAAAAAAAAAAAATATATATATATATATTTAAAAACATTTTTTTATTGCGAATTATCTTCACATATTTTTCAATCGTCCACTCGACGAATAAATTAGGAAGGACCTGTGTTATCACATTAAAAATCAAACGAAAACTATTCAACTAAAACGATAATAACAGTTTTTACTTTCCGTAGATAAGTACAATTAATATGTCATAGTTCTTAATTCGAAAATAACTAAACGGCTACTCGAGTTGAAATATTTATTTAATTATTATTATTATTATTATGGTGTGCACCGGAGAAACAATGAAAACCCCATAAATAATTACACGAGCTTCGTAAAAGATTGATGTTGCGTGCCTAATTCAAAACATTATACAACGGTTACACATTTAATTTTACATTTTTTTTTGTTTTGTTAATTCACACGTATATGTATATAGTTAAGTCGGCGTGTGAAATTATAACAATGAGGTTGAACCGCATACCGCTTGTACGTTTCAAACGAAAAATGACAAATTATCTAGAGAAAAGAGAGTTTTCATAAACGCGATTAAAATATGCTTTTTATTTTTTTTTTCGGTACAACTCATTATTATTAACCTATGAGATTGTTGTAGACAATATCGTTCTTTTTCATAATATTGTCACCGTACATTACATCACAGCTAGTTAAATAAATAATGAAATATGTGTCATTTTATATTATTCGTGATTGAAAATCAAAATATCGTAATAATATCGTTTAGTTCCGCGTGAAAAAATAAACTGAATGAGAATTAGTCGACGTGATTTTATATTGTCAATAATTTTATTAATTACACTTTATCGACGTGGACGAGGAAATTAAAATGACATAATTATTGCAAAGTGATATAAAATGGATAGTCGCGTAAAGGGCTCGGATAACATTTTTGATTTCACATTATTTCTTTAAATATCCTACTGAAATTTCTAAAATATATTTTCAAAATTAAATTAGCCATTGACAGTATAGTTATAAAAGAATTCCGTTTGATTTCTATAATAATACGTATACGTAATCGATAACGTCAATTTCAAATTGTATTGTGGGTGAAAATCGTAAATGGATTTTTTTTTTTTTTTACTTACAATTATGAATTATTAATAGTAGTAGTAGTAGTCATAGTAATGAATTCAGAATACAATTTTATCGTAACATACTCAAACCATAATGTTTTATACGTGCTCTTTGTTGATAATCGGAGCTTTCAATGTTTCTCAGATATCGCGTCGAGTATAGAAATAATACACAATATTATTATAGGTACAACTGTATACGTGTGATTTAAATCAAATGAAACAATTAAATTGTACATAATAATAATATATGGCTGAGTGTTAATTTGGTTTATCTTGCACGTAAGTCTTAATTAAACATTTGAAAAGGATGAACATAATATCGTCGTGAGCACATATACTACAAAATGTACATTATTATTAATGATAACGCGCCATCGTATTATATAAAATATTATAATATTATAAAATAAATAATATAGGTCAAGGACGACTTATATATACGTGATTGTCCAAAAATTGTGTTTATAGCATACTGATTGATGCATTATCTAATGAATCTATTTCAGGCTCTGGAGTGTGGTGTGTAGGGTCGTTTTATTTTTCCAGTTCTCGAGCGCTACACTTCACGTTTGAAATGTTTACTTACACGATATAAAATTAACAACCGTATATAACTAAACGCAATCGGAGAAGGAAAATAATTGGGTACACATTTTTTTTTTTTTTTTTTTATAAAGTCTCTTTGATCAACTTGGAATATTTATGACTAGAAATTACTCGATTACAACAATACGACTAATTAAACATGTATTCCATCCGATCTGGGAAGAAAACACTGCGAATGTCAAAAAATAATCGGTTAAAATGTAATCGAAAAGAAGACACCTAGGTATAACGGACGAACGATTTAAAAACAATAACAGTTTGATAGTAATATTGATAATTTACTTAAATGCGTTTATATATAGTATTATATATTATATATATAAATAATATGCATTTATCTTTATGGCATATTTTATAATAATTAAATTTAAATATAACACTATATAATATATATTTATAATAAATAATATAAGTATTCTACAATAGTTTTATAATATATATATTTTGTATATACATCTATGAAAGTGCTTAAAACGAAATTTACAACAGTTCAGAGTTAAACTTAAAATATAAATAATTATAATATATATCACAAATCAATGATTATATTTACCCTGTGTGACACCCTCTAAAAAAATAGGCAAAGGTATTTCGTGGGTTGGTAACTTTTAATCACTCCCGTAATATGCAGCTTTTGTTGGTTTTCAGTATATTTATATGGAATGACAAAAAAAAAAAAAAAAAATCAATTCAAATAAAAATAACGCGAAATGAATTGGGAACGAAACCGAACGCGCGGCCGTCGATACAGTTCGAGAATATTTTGCAAAACAAAACCAAATAATAATTATTGTGACACTTGTATTACGTTATGGAATGTTTCGTGCGCGCTAAATCCGCCGTTTTACGATTATCACATAATATTATGTTATTATAACGTGAAAACCTGGTCGGGCCGACTGAAATTTCGAAATTTTTTCCTCTTTCTCCTCTCGTGCCCGCAGCAGTTATCGTTTCGTTCGCCCCGTGATTTACGCGAAACCGAGAACGAATAATAATTAGATAACCACCGTCGCTGCCGCCGCCCAGTGGTAATGATATTTTTTCGTCCCCTCGAAACGTCGAGTTATCGCGCGGGAAATGATTTCGATCAAACCGGCGCGCGAATAAATTAATATATTATATTAATATACTAAACCCTCTGCGAAAACGAGACGCGTGGAATTCCGCGACTGATTTATTATAAATAGTAATAATAATATGTTTTACACAGCGCGTTCGCGTTTTCGAAATCGGTCATGTGTGGGGCGACGGCAGTAACAAATTAAATACTATAATATTAATAAAACGTCATGAGCGCGACGACGACAGATCCTTTTAAATTCAACACGTGTGTGTGTGGGGGTTTGTGAGTTCAATATTTGTATGAATAACTCTACATCGCGCTTCTAGTTGCGAATCCTCTAGTTTCGTTATTTATCACTGCGCGCCGCCGAGAGAAAGTCATATCATTATTATAATAATTATTATTACACACACGCCACGGTTACTATGATGTGTAATAATTATTATTATTTAAAGAATTTCTACGAAACCGCGCGTGACAGTGAAAATTTGGCGGGGGGTGGAGGGGAAAACGAGCCTAATGTAATATTGCGAAGTAAAAAAAATATCTCGAAGAATCAATTGTTTTTGTGGCAAAACAGAATTTTGTCGATAAAACATGATCACCGTCGTCGGTAGGTAAACTATAACTGAATTGTAATATGTAGTGCTTGAATTGGGAGAGGACGTGGGGGAACGGAGTGCCCCTTCTATTTTTTTTTTGAAATATTTTAGCGTACCTTTACTAATTTTTCAAAAATCACCTAACGGGTATATGAGATATTCCAATTTTCGGAAACGCTAATATGACGGGTATTTCGCGTGAGTATGTTTTGAAAACACAACGCGGAACGTGTCGTTTCGCCAATACGAGTGAATTTTTTTTCCTTCTCTCTCTTGCCATCATGATACCTGGGCGCATGCGCGTGCGTCTTAGCGTTTTCAATAAAATACTCGTAACCGTAAATTACATTACGACGAGGATGACGAGGACGACGACGACGACGCGAAACAACACGAAAACGGAGAACACAATGCATGTCTCGCAGGGATCGTAAGACAATATCGCACGAAAGCCGACTGTGTGACTTTCTTATCAGCTCCGAGCCACGCCACGCCGCCCCGAGCGTAATTAAATGTGTTCCTATGGGAGGAACACGTTTAATTACGTTAATATATATTGTACTCGGAGGGTGAAAAAAAAAAAAACAGTTTCAAAACTTTAATCGTTAAATCCTTTCCAATACGATTTTCAGACAGCCACTCGGCCGCGATCTCACCACCGCATACGGACGCGCTCATTCTATAACCGATTTTGTAATGTTATTTTTCCATTCCACTCACAAAGTCCGCGCTTTGATTGCTCCTCTACAATACTCTTCTTTTGCTGACATTATTATTATGTATCCATCACCAACGACACATTTCTGCTTTACAGTTACCCTTAAACCGTTTTGATTCTCTCACAAAATTTATGATGATGTTATAAAAATGTTAAAAAAACACAATTGTTTTCAAACCCATTACAGTTTTATAGTGAAATTTACGTATCAAACAACGGCTCTGAAATTTCGACGAAACAGAAATGGAATAAATACAAGTGTTAGCATTAATGGCGTGAAGATAAATAAATATGACTACAGCAAATGACAATTTTTTTTTTAATGAGTCTCGTGTCATCAACAAGAAAACGGACTATTATATATTCAGAAGTTAACTTTATCTGATGCTGAGGCCATTTCAATAAATTTCTTTTTTCAAAATATTTCGGTTTGATTACGGGTCTTGTGATTTCAGATGATCGAAACTGATATAGTTTTAGGTAAGAAAAATAAAAACAATAACTTCACTGACACGAGTTAAGCTGGGGTCTTTGGACTGCCTTACGATGCGGTATTTATGAAATATTAAATGTATTTTAATGATAATTATAAATCAAAACAATATTTTAGTAGGTACCTGAATGCAAATAAAATATTAAATTCTACTTTTAATAATAATGTTGGTATTCATTGCGATGCGCATATAAAATACAATGGTGTACCCATTTCCAGTCAAATACAAAGCGCTCGTATTATTTTCGTTTTTATGCGTAAAGTCAATTAAACACAGAATAAAAGACAACGTATACTAAAGAGTTTTAAAAAATGTGTTGGTGAGACAAAAAAAAGTACTACCAACGTTTAAATATTATAGTGGAATAGAAACGGCTTAGCGAGTACTGGTAAATTGCTGCAGGGTCTCTTTGTTTAAATGCGCCGCTTGGTATTTTCAAAAGGATTAATTTCAGTTTTGATGTAATTACAAACGAACTTTTGTTGTCAATATTAATAATAATAATAGTAGTATATAGATTTCGTCAATTATCGAAACGGGTAGTCTTACGTTTGCAAACGAGAATAAGAAATCGTCGCGATAATATTAATATTATCGATTGTTCGAGCACGAGTCAACAACGTCGCAGAAACTATCGATCATTATTTCCGTGTCTCGTAGTAGTAAGAGGTCTAGGGCGTGCTGCGGCACTTTTATCAAACTCGTCACATAAACCGTGTAAACATATTATTCACGAGTGTATACTTGTTTGAATAACAAAATACTCTTCGCGCTTCTCATTGTCAACGTTGTGGCACGTTTTACGTAGATACTCGTTGATCGGTCGAAAACCGAGTTTAAAAGTAATATTATTTATTGTTATCCGGGACATTAATGAATGTTGTGTTATGTTATAGATCGTCACGAATAATTATCAACGGAATCCGTTAGAAAATGCGCTTAAAAACGTGTATCGGAGATATAAAATATTCACACATATTGTCTTTGAAATTCGAAAAACGATATTGTATTATGATAATAATAATAATAATAATAATAATAATAATACAGTATAGTTTCAGACGGATTCGTAGGGGAAAATAATATTTAACGGGGGTAGATTTATATTTCCTCGGCTACCCGCGTCCGATACGAAAAATAAGACCTATCGCACCGAATTACATAATATAAATAGGAAAACACCGAGAAGACGGAATATAAAATGATCATAAATCACCAACTTACTACCGGAATATTTTCTTCTCGCGCTCTCTGCGTTCCGATATTTATTTACACCTCGCGTGAAAAATATGCCGAGAGAGGTGTGCATACCTACGGGCCCGACTTGAAGTGTTAATTCTCCGCGCATATAATATATACACATATATATACTCATAAATCTATATTCTTGTTGTTACTATTCCGCGCGCATTTCACTGTAAATCACTTCAACGACCGCGTTTTTTTCCTCACTTTTATATTTTCTTCCGTCGTCCACGCGCGCGCCGCGAAATCCCACAACGAGTTATTAACGCGTCTACTGTCTCACTTTTTCCGTCACGCGATCGCACGACATCCGTAAGACCTTCTTCAACCGTAAAACGTCACTGTATTGTACTTGTACAAAAGTTTATGTTATTTTATAATGTTGTGTAAAAAAAAAAAAAAAATAATAAATAAATAAATAAAATAAAGAAAGGGCAGGGTGAAGGGGGGGATGGAGGGTGTAATAGTCCGGGGTAGTTTAAATAGGAACTAAAAGACGTGGCGTACATTATTATTGTTTATCATCATTATTACATTATACTGGTAGTAGTAGTGTGGCCGTGTTCGAGAGAAACGTTTTCGTGCGACGGAAACGAATACGCGAAAACGATTTCGACGATGGTCGACGACGTATAATAATAATTTATTATTAATTACGCGTCGTAATAAATAATAATTAATATTATTGATACGAGTGACGGGCCGCGGAAGAGCCGACGCCACTGCTTCTTCAGTCTTTTGGTCGTCAAACGAACGGGTGGAACTTGAGTGCGTTGGAGTCGACGGTGGCGGCCGCGGTGGCCGGCGGCATGTGCGTCATCTCGATGGACTCGGTGCCGCTGCCGACGCCGCTGCCGTCGCCGTCCTCGTCCTCGTCGCCCGCGCCGCCGCCGCCGCCGATAGAGGCGATGATCATCGCGGGGTCCACGACGGCGGGGTGCTGGTGATGGTGGTGATGATGATGATGATGATGATGATGAGGGTGATGGTACCAGTCATCGTGTTGCGCGGGTGGAGCGCCCTCCGCGGCGACCGAATTGGCGGCGGCGGCCGAGCACGATCGCACTTCGCGCGGCGACGACGAAGAGGACGAGGACGCGGAACACGACGACCGTTCGTTTCGAGGTCTGCAACCGCCGCCGCCGTCGCCGCTACTGCCGCCGCTCGCGCTGCCCGAGCCACCGGCCACCGTCGTCGTCTCCTCGTCGTACACGGTCACGGCCACGTGGTCGCCGCCGCCGCCGTCGCCGTGGCCGCAGGACGTCGTCTCGTTCAGCCACCCGAGCACCAGTTCCCGGTGCGTCTTGACGAACCGCTCGAACACGTCCACGCCGGACACGTCCGTCTGCACGGCCGCGTCCGCGGTGCCGGTCACCGACGACCGGTTGTGGTGGTACTGCAGCTGGAGCTGTTGCGCGGGCGGCTGCGACAGCGGTTGCGACGACTGGTAGTGCTGTTGCTGATGGTACAGCGGTTGGTTGTTGTGGCTGTGGTGCTGCTGGTGCTGCTGTTGGTGGCAGTGGTGATTGTGCGGCGCGTACGGCTGGTAGTGGTGCGCCGGACTGTCGTCCCAGCCGAACACCTCGGGCGGGTGCGACGAGCTGCGCTGCAGCGTGGCCGTGTGCGGTCGCTTCACGTTCTCCGGCAAGTCCGGATTGGAACGGGCCGGCAGCGGATACGGGTACCTGACGTTCGTGCTGGTCGTCGCCAGCTCCTGCAGCGCCTGTATGGCGTTCTTCACCTGTAACACCGCCGTCCGGAGTCGACGAGTGAGCATCGCACAACACAAACGGATGGAGAGCGCGGGGGGGACTGAGATCAGCCACCCCCCTCCCCCCCCTATCCTATGATAAAGGAGCCTCGAGAAAGACGCGGGTTATCATTAAAAAAATAATAATAACACTGAATATCTTATACAGTAAATGGGGGGGGGCGGCCTCGATTAAAAATTTTAATTTAAACCACTGGTGAAATCACTCCCAGGTAGACAGTGAACTTGTGAATATTGAAGAAAAATAAAAACCGAAATACAGATACTTGGAGAGATAACGTGCAATACCTAATATGTTTTTTTCCAGAATGTTTTGCTTTTCAAGGAGGCAGCAGCTTTAATAAAAGTTTAAAAACCACTGATTTAAATCGATATTGTTAAATATGTAAGGTATAATTTATTAATTGAGGCACCTGATTCGTGATTAAATATATAATTTAACAAGATTTGCGAGTGAGAACTCAGTCGTGTACGGTGGGGTCCCCGAGTACTGAGGAGTATATAGAATACGAGTAAACGCGCAGCTAATGACGATCGTGTGTATATATACTTCAAAAAATATTCTATTTAAAAATGCAAATTTTATGAGTTTAAACAAAAAATAATTTTGCGACATTACCCGGTAATTTCAAATAAAAATTATTAATAATATATAATAAATGAAAGTGTGTTTATAATTTTATATATTTTGTTATTGTGTTTATATTTATTGTAATTCGTTATAATTAAAAATTTGATTATTTATTTTATTTATTTTTATTATATTTTTATTACAAAACGGACCGTAGCCCAAAGTACAGAAAATACATAAAATTTAGAATAAGAAATATTTTTATTTGTGTGCTATTTCCAGCGGAGATATTTTAAGGGATTATGTAACCGTTATGTAACTAAGGGCCACTAAACACATATTTAGAGAAAATTTCATCATTTTCCATGAATTCAGCGTGCGCTGAGAAATACAACTTTACATTTTTCAAATAGGGTTTTTGTCAATGGATTTAAGTTGTGTGGTTTTCGACAAATAAAATATATAATGCCATAATTTAATTATCAAATATAAAAATTTTCTCGAATTTTAAAAATCTAATCGGTTCTATCTATTTTGAAAGAGCACATCCAATTGTAACGTGATCGAGTTGTCGAGTGTTTCCAATTGTTCCAGACATACTATACAAAACAATATAAATACGTATACAATGAAACTCGTTCGAAACGAACCTTCTACAATGCAGACCACAGGTGTCAGCTGGAAAATATTTGGGGACCCAACATAATAGTTTTTCAAATTTACAAGAAGCATTTGTAATTTAAGTCAACATTTTTTTTTTTTACCAGCGATTCTATATCAGATAGTTTTTACTTTGTTCATCGCAAATGATATTACACGCTTACATGTGCATGTAAAAATATGTTATTCTGTTCCTAATATTTATGTACTCGATATTCGAGTAATTAATTGTAATAAAATAGTGTGTGTATAAATGACAATAATGTGTTTCTAGCCTCGTTATGATATTATCATTATTATTATTATTATTATTATTATATATTTAAACCTACGTGAGTATACGATAGATTTTTATTTATTTTTTTTTAATTTTACCGTTTTATCACATGCCCTACTCGTATGTTTTTTCCGCTGTAACACACACAGTGATCTCGTCCTTTGTTGTTTTTATGTACATATTGAAATAGAGATCAAACAAAATATATATTTGCACAAAAAGTATGTTTTTAAAAACATATTTTTTTTGTTCTTTACGACTACCTATATTATTCGATCTATATCGAATCGTATTGTACTCGGTTAATTTCGTAAAGCCATATGACGTATTAATCAATTTTTGTTTGTACAATAACGGTACAATATCGCGTTCTCTTTGTTGGGCGGTGAGATGGGGAGGATGGATCCTATGTGCTGAAATGCATTTAGAGAGGATGGCCACCCGCCGTTCTGTAAACTCTGTTTTACTACACTCGATTCGTCCGAAATGAATTTTATTTAATTAAAAACTTTAATCCGCAGTGCCTTTAATTTTTAATATTTTGTGAAATTAGAATGAAAACCAATTTTTGTAATCGCTGTTTTTTTTTTTTCGGAAGGCAATTCATTAAAAATGCACTGCATGTTATTTCCAATTTGCAATCGTTTCGCCTTCTCTTACATTTTTTTTTTTTTTTTTTATCAGAATAGAATTTATAACTTAGCAATATTGCGAGATTTTAGTGATTAAATATTACTCAGACTATTATTTTATAGCTTCGCTTTCAAGAGATATTATCGTGATTATTTATTTCATTTGTTCTTTTTTTTTTTTTAATTTTGGTCTTAACGATAACTTTGGCACAGCTGATAATACTTTAAAGATTTATTTGTTCACACTGATTGGTATAAGGAAACGCCATTAGACGAGACTAAGCCATTAAACAGCAATAAAAATGTATTTATTTTAGGGACGACGAGTAATGTATGTCTCCTAATGTGTTTCTTGTGACAATTATACTCGAAATTAAAAATGAGAAATAGTCTTCAATAAAAATTATTTGAATAATAAAAGCCTGTTTTCTAGACAGTAATTTATTTAATACTGACGATTTAAAAATATTATTTCCAAAATATATTCAATAGCTATGTTGAAAGTATCTATAGATGAAATATGTTTAAAATAAAAAAACCCCTCGTAAACGTGTTATTGATGCATTTTTAAATGTTTTACAAATATTAATATTCGATAAAACCGTTATTGTTAACAATTTAAAAAAATACAAAACGCGTTGAAAAGAATAACCGTTGCAATTATTTATTAATTATTAATAGTTATGCAACGTGAAAAAGCAAAGGAAATGTTGAGCTTGAATATTAAAAAAAAAAAAAAAAAATTAAAACATGAAAAATACCTAATACGGAGAACAGAATAAAAGGAAATTTTATAACTATGTATTTCAAAAGAAAAAATATTGCATTTTAAATAAACAAGACTATAATTATCTGGAAGTGATTGGATCAAGGGTAACGTAAATTAATAATAATAATCAATATGAAAAAAGAATAATAATTACAGAAAATATTACCAAAAATTAAAACTTTATATTTTGGTCGATTATAATTATTGTTTATTTAAACGTATTTTATTTTTTAAATATTAACCCTTCAGTGTACGAATGAATTACTCATCAACGATTTAAGAAATACTGTTTTAATTAAAAGTTTTGCACGAAAAAAAAAACATTTAAACAAATAAACATGAACAGTTTGATAAAGTAAAACCTCCCAAGATCAATAACAATTAAGTAAAAGATTCAAAGAGTTGATTTTAAATTATGTATTGTATAGTGTTTTTTACCTATCTATTCTTTTTCTTTTTTTATTATTATTTTTGTAGTCTTTTTATTTATTGAAATGTCTAGAAAAAATAATTTTCATAATTTTTTTTTATAAAAATAATAATTAATTTAATAACCCGGGCGCAGGAAACTCCTTATAATCATAGATTGTTTTAAACATTAAATCTCATAGGAATTAAAAATATATAAATTCGATAAATTACCTCTTGACTCAGAGTCGCGACGTGATAATGAAGTGAAGTAACTTGTGTGTCCAGTCTGTCAACATTGACTTTTCTGTGTTCGATGTCACTTCGAGGAAGCGTTCTAGACCTAAGTACCAAATACATTTAACTGATTAAAATTTAACTGCAACCTTTAAAAAAAAAAACAAACAAAAAATTCTAAAATTAAACTGTAGACATTAATTAGTTTTCAGAACTTAAACATTTTTCTTCAAACCGATTTCTATTTAATTAGATGAGGGTAAATAATATAATTTATTTATAGTGAGTAATATATTTCATTCTAATAAAACAGAATCACACGATGGACCGTTATAATAATTATTGTGTGATAAAACTGGCCTTTTTTATAAATATACAATTTTGTAGTTTTTGCCGAGCGCTCTAACGATTTCGACTAAAGATTGAAAATCTGCATTATATTAAATGTATTTTAAAGTATACATTTAAGCTAACGTAAAAACTAAAAAGACATTACTATTGAACTTAAATTAAATAACGAATTGAATTATAGTTCTACATTGATTTCACTCTTATTTTACAGAATAATAAATAGTAAATACTATTATTCATTAAGTTGTTCTCAAATATATATATATATATGTCTGAAGCATATCTGTTTTAAAAGATCAAATAAAGAGTATAACCACCAAATAGTACTTGGCAATACTATTACAAGATTTTTTTTGTTACAAAGCACACTACCGATTTAAGGTTAAGTTGTACACTTTGTTCACACTCTTTGTAAAGCAACAATTTCTACGTTTGTTAATGGGAGTCTTGTTGAAAATATAGTGCTAAACAATGAGAAAGTTCACTATCAGTGGATGGTATAATATTACTCGTGGTCAAATACACTCTAATGGACTGTCCAACTTTTATCGACTATAAAGTACTTCCAAGCCGAGAGAATTTCAATTTTATTCTTCAAACAAAATGTCCGCATTAAAAAAGAGAGAAAAAAGGATTTTTTTTTAATAAAGGAAAATACAACGTCACAGTGAAAATATCGAGAGTGTTTTGTTGTTTAAAAAGTGTAATAAACATTTACTTTTTAATGGTACAAAGCTTTTTTCACCTTTAAGATAGTAATAATGTATATTAATGTATCTATAAGTAATAAAATCGTTAAAAATAATGTTTAAGCTTTTAAGTTCTACATTATAAGTAAACGCAATGATGTTTTATGAAGAAGATAATAATGGTATTTTCGAATATATGAAAAATAAAGATATCTATAATTTAAAAAAGATAATAATTTTGTTTTTTACTTAATATATTTTACACGTTATAAAAAGTTTAACGGTTTGATCGTATCATTACGTTATTATTATTTTTCATTGTGCTCAACGTTTCAAAAGTGAACACAATTTTC
Source organism: Stegophylla sp. TES_Ste_2020 (assembly GCA_025469315.1). NCBI lineage: Eukaryota > Metazoa > Arthropoda > Insecta > Hemiptera > Aphididae > Stegophylla > Stegophylla sp. TES_Ste_2020. Next base: position 16,785 of record JAIPRM010001557.1, read on the forward strand.
ATAAAAAAAAAAAAAATAAAAATATTTGTGTACATTTTATTTACTAAGATACCATTTGATTTACAGTTGTAATCATTCGTTTATTATATCGTTTCACGGGAAACTGTTGATTCCTACAAAATGCATAATAAAAACACGAGTTGTTATTTACAACGCGAGATTCTTTGAAATGGATTCTTTTTGCACAGTTCGTTTAATTAAATTTTTCGCCGCATAAAACGAATTATTTATACGGGTAAATATCATTCTGTAGTGTTTTTTTTTTTTTTTTTTTCTATAAAATTTACCTGTTTTGAGACAATTTCGTAAGATTATGTCTCGGGCTGTAACTAGTGTGCAACGGTGACCTGGAAGGAGGCGATTTCGGCGACCCGTCGCATTCTTCGTGTAAGTTTTCATCGTCTTCGCTTATCGACGGCAGCGTCAGTGGGGTGATTCCGTTTTGATCGGTTTCCTGTGCAAGTGAAATCGGAAAATAAAAGGTGAAAAAATTATAATTTTCAAAACGGCTGGAGACTAAATAAATTGTTTTGGGTTAGTTTATTCGTTCAAATAAATATTACGGAAAACAAAACGTGAAGATCATAATAGGAATGATAAAACCGTGTCAAGGGCTCTCAAGCTACACTCCTTTTAAAATTACTTACAGTAATACGTACTCCTTATTATCTTTTGTTGGTTTATAAAAAGTGCTCAAATGCAAAGTATAAACAGTTTGTCTGAGAGAGTCTGAGATACATCAACTTGTTGTTTTTATCCAACGTACGTGTGCGTTACGGTTTAACCGTCAAACAGTTAGCGTTATGCGTAGCTGATCAAAACCGGAAATACCGGATTCGAGAATTGAATTGTCACCAATGATAATTTTTAAGTGATTTATATCAAAATTATAATATAAAATATCGTCAACCGGCCGTTAGAAAATTAATAAATCAACTAAAAAAATCGTTTACACGTTACTATAGTTGCTTCTTCATCAAAAGGTTTAACCAGTATTCCGAATAAACAACAACTGAAAAGTGTTTTAAACAGTGCTAACGAGAATAATTTTCCATTTACCCGAATTGTATGCAAAACGAGAAATTGATATAATAAACGTGTGTACATTCCTAAAAAACAAATATTTTGAATTTTCAAATTCATTATATGCAAATAATTTAATATATTATTCAATCGAGAAACTAGCACGTAGAAAAATATTACTTACGACGTATGATTTTATAAAATTAAGTATATCCATCCTTTGAATATATCTGATATTAAAACATAACATGTTGACATAATATGTATTTTATGATAATTAATATCGTTGTTATTAATATTATTATTGTTAAATTAGTCGTAGACGATTTGTTAATAATTCCATAATAGCTATCAACGACATTACTACTACTACTACTTCTACTACTACTACCATTACTACTTCTACTACTAATATTATAATACTAATAGGAATTATACGCTTTCAATTAAAACAAAATATGTACTTTGTGAGGTTTAATTACTTCGGCCTCGTATCCTTCACGTATGTTGTACGTCAAGTCGTGTTGTATGTCGTTTGCGAATTCTTGTTGGTATTCAGGGTAAAGCCGCAGCACTTCCACTAACCCCAGTACGTTAATGCACTTGAGGTCGCAATAAGTTAAGGCTTTAACGTCGCAACTAGACTTGACCACCGTGTCACCTCCGGTCCCGCCGCCGGTGGTCCCACCGCCGGCGGCAACGCCTGCGTTACCTGAACCACTTGACCCCTGACCCAGCCACGTGCTAATATCGCATCCGACCAAATCGCCTTTACCTGTAAACACGAGGCCCTTGTTAATGAGCCCGTTCACGAATACATCTATTTACGTAGACCGAATCGCTAATTATATCGCGCAATTAATGACATCACTCTTTGGTGCAGTGTTTCAAAGTTTCATTACGATATTTTTTATTTAACATTCATTTGGGGAACTACATTCAGTCGCAGGTAGGTGAAACTCGGAACAGCTTAAATTGTCCTTTGATTATATTTCATTTGGAATAAAAGCAGTTCTCAGATGGCATTTTAGAGTAAGTGGATCGCGTGTTCTGCACAATTTTCTCTACATAAATTGATCGACAAGAAAACATTATTTATTTTTTTAAACTAAACTTTAAACGTAAAAATCTGTTATGATTTAAGCCGTTCTAGTTTCAAGATTTCACTGAATTTTTTTTAAGTAAAAATATATTCCTGACCAAATTTGGCCACCCACATTTTTTTGACATAGACATGAAACTCTTTTATCCTAAAGGTAATTTTAAGGGGGAAAAAAACGATTTCTGAACATATTCGTGTGGTTTTGCTATTCATTTCAGGTGATGAAAGTCACATTTAGAAGATGATATTTGTTTTTTTCAGCGTGTTATTTAATTAGTACGTCAGAAATACGTTTCATAGATGAGAAGATGTTGGTAAGAGAAGAGTATAACCTTATTAACATTAAGAACCGAAGAGACGTCACAAAGATTCTATCTGGGTAAAAGAAAAATATGACGTTATCCCTCTCCGTACGTACCCAAAATGGCGACGACCATTCCGTTTTGTACCACCTCCATGGACCCGTTACACAGGTAATAGATGGATGTGAGCGCATCGCCCTTGTGGATGAGGAACTCGCCGGGCGCGCAGAAGTTGCTCCGTATGTGCAACGACAACAGCTTCAGACAGCCTTGCGAGGCAGACTCGAAAATCGGCAGTTGCAGTATCTCCCGGTGCAGGTGCATGGATACGTCGCCCCGCAGTTCCTCCGGGAACTCTTTGAGCGTCTGGAACAGGAACTTTTCGATTAAAAATTAGGGCCAAACTATGTGCCGGGACCGGTAGGCCACTCGGCGTCGCGGTGGCCACGCGACGGCACACAGTGTTTGAAAACGAAATTTCGACGGTCAAAATATTATAATTCGAGTGCACACTCGGCTCATGAAAATTCGCGATTTTTCAAATTCACGAGCATTATTGTTTTAGGGGATATTAATATAAACGTAAGCGTCTAGGGGTTGAAATATAATTCTGACATTCACTGACGAGGGAATATCGGGGAGTAAAAATTATGCTGACGTTATTTGTCACGTTTCACTGTTGTCTCATTTCTTTCAAATAATGTATTTTTAAATAAAAGAAATTAAATCATTAGTTTATTTTTATTAATGCAAATTACTACCACTTTTTTTTTTTTTTACATAAATCAGAGGGTTGACGTAATTAAATTGGAGGTTAGCCATTTTGGTAACACGGTGGATTAAGTACAAAAATTGTGCTGACGTAATGCTTAAATGGCTCCTTACTTGTTGAATGGCCACTTGGGGAAGATAGCTATAAAATAGGAGAATGTTTAGTCGAATAACTAGTTAACATTATCATTCAACTCTGAATACGTCAACTCTAAAAATTGGTTTCTTAAAAACTTCTTTTTCTTAGAAATTATATATACAAATTAATATATTTATATTAATTTGTACATACAACCGAATATCATGAATGTGTATCAAAATTACAGTGTACAACAAGAGGCTGGGTGGCTAATCTGAATATTTTCTATGACAATATGGACTAAAATTGAGACCAGAACATATATTTTTCCGTGATGTTCAACGAGATAAGGTAAAACACGATTTGACCGATCAAATTTTCGTTTTCGGACCCTGTGCGGCGCGGCGGGCCTATTCACCTCGTGTATGTCGATGCCGTGATTCAGGGACCACATGGTCTGGAAGTAGTCCTGCATCCTGTGCTTGAGCTCGCTGGGCACCTGGTGCAACGTGAGGAAGTCCTTGAGGTCCCGCCATTTGCTCTGGTACAGCGACCGCCGCGAGTACATGCGCTGGATGATGGCCGTCACGTTACCGAACACCACGGCGTGCATGAGCGCTGTTGTTGCATAATAATAATAATAATAATATATTATTTTATACGAAGTTTTGAGGACACGGACTAGTGGAAATCATGAGGGGAGGGGCTTGAGGAGATATAGGAGAACAAAATATAAACTTCGGGTACGAAAAAAACACAACACTACGACGTAGACCAGTGGCTCTTAACCGGTGTTCCGCGAAAAATCAAAACTCGGGGGAAAAAACCATAAAGTGTGTATAACACGGGGAGAAATCGGGTGAGCTTGACATCTTAGCACCCCGGATTTTTCAAAACCGCATAATTAAGGGACGGGCTAAATCAAACGAATAAAAATAATGTTGACCCTCCAAAATTATTATTCTAATCTGGTCATTGGCAAGTTAAGTGTTCCGTCATTCGAAAAAAAGGTTAAGAATCACTGACGTAGTCGTTTCGGTTTTTACCTCCGATCAGCATAGTGATGATACTGAAGATTTTTTCGGCGCTCGTCGTGGCCGACACGTTTCCGAACCCCACGCTGGTCAGACTGGAACACGTGAAGTACAGCGACGTCACGTACGCCTCGGAGTTGGTCACAGCTTCCACGTCGACGTGCAGACGCTCGGCCAAAGTACTCATCCACCCTGAGAAAAAAATGATAAAAAAAAAAACCACTAGCGTTTACAATCATAATAATGCATACAACAGTTTTTTTACTATCGTTAAATATTGTCAATTGAACAATATAATATTAATCATACGTTATATATATTATGTCATGGGAAATCATAAAATTATAGGAAAATATTTATTTACTTTTTTTTTTTTTTTGACTTAGTATAGACCGGTGAAGCAAACGCGCTGTGGCAACATTTTGTTAATTACATTTAAGGCGACTATACGACAAAATATAGTGTATTATGTAAACTTCTATACTGTGTACAACAGTAACATAAATTTAATAACGTTATAATAACGCAATAATGCAAACATTTTTTTTTCAGTTCCCAAATTTTCAAATTTCAAATGTTATACAACGGTTTTAGAAAAAAAAATTCAAAATACCCATTTTGTAAACCTAATTTTTAGAAAAATATCGGTGCTTAAATCTCTAATAAACGTTAATCCGTTCATTTTCTACAATATTTTCAAGTTTGCGAATAATTTAATAATTATGTCAAATACGTCATAATAATGGTAATATTGTGACGTCAATTGGTGATAAAATTAATTATTGAACAATATTATCAAATTATCCGCTAATTTTAAAAAGTCATGGAAAATGAACGGATTAACCTTTATTAGAGATTTAAACACCAATATTTTTTCTAAAAGTCAGATTCTCGAAATTGTTATTTTGACTTATTTCTAAAACTGTTGTATAAAATTTCAAATTTGAAAATTCGTTTATTAAAAAAAAATAACGCAGGGCCGTAGTATTAATTTTCAAAAAAAAAAATGTTAAAAATAATTAATATAATAAAAGTTATTGCATATGTAACTAATATACTATAAAGCTTATTTTGTGATTCCGTTATCGTGACGATTCTAATATAATTTTCAGTGAGTTCTGTTTAAGGTGATTAGTGATCAAATTTATGTAATTAATTTTGTTTTTATTCCATTACTCTTTAAACACTTTTTTTACATTTTATACTTATAAACAAACTATTGATATTCCAGACTTATATACTTTAAATGAAATTAAAATAAAATGTATTACACATATTATAAATTAGAAAAAAATATATTTGAAATAAAGAAATAACTTTTGAATAGGACTTAAGTATCTTGAAATTTATTTTTGATATTAGCCTTAAATTGAAATCCAAGGTAATATATTATTTGTAATTTTAATTTTATGACGAAATCGGAAAAATATATAACATTGAAAAGCCATAAAATTATTATTGATTGAATTATTCTATATACAGCAATTTTTATAAAATACAAATTTAATATCTCAAATATAAAACTCCATTATGGTTTTTCTCTATTGATTTCAATAAACAGTTGGTTCTATAAACCACCGAAATGATATTTATTATTAATTTAAGAATAGGGATTTAATGAAATTAGAGTACCTAAAATACCCTAAAAAACAAATAAGTAGTAAATAAAATAAAATTGAAAAAATAGGGTTTGAATAGGGAAAATCTGGGCTTAGTGCACAGTTCAATTTTACAAAGACTTCCAATTTATAGCTTCAATTTTATAGTAATTAATTCTCGTTTTCTATTTAAAATAATCTGTATGAATATTTTTTAAGACTATTGTCGATACAATGAATACATTTTATGGAATGTCTTACCAATCAATTTTTTCTTTTATTCTCTTTGTAAAAATAATACATTTTTTCCACACTTCTATATTAATTGTATCTGTTAACAGTTTTTAAAAAAAAAAAAATAAAACAACACAATTTTCTAAATATTAAACAATGTATATCATTTACAGGAAAAAGGGAAAGTCGTTAGAACTTTGACACATTTTCGTTTAAAATTATTCATACGGACTATGGAGTAATAATAACATTGACACAGTCGGAACAAGCGGTGTACACACACACACACACCCTCTGGTCTTGTATTAATCGTGGTCTGAGCACAACACTCGAGTGTTCACAGCCGTGTCATTAAATTATATTATGATTAAGATAACACGATTAAGGTGTACTGCTTTTGTATAAGTGTATGAATGCATGCATGATTTATTACCAGTAAGTAACCACCGAGGAGGAATATTTTGTATAAAAACATGTTTTTCATAACTTCGTACAAAATAAAAACAAACAAAATTATCGAAATTTAATAAAAATTCTAAAACCATCGTAAAACTTATAAAAATATGTGAAAAATAAAATGATTATAATTTTAAAGTCATCATATGGCGCCAGGCCTACACATTGTGTCATCCAAAACGTGTTAAAGTGTAAATCAATCACGTAATTCTATGAAACGGAAAAGAATAAAAGCTCACAAATAATTAAAAAAACGCGCTCATTTTATGACTTATTCCGAACGGATCGAACGCGATATGTTTTCACATTATTGTCACAATAGCCGTTAAACGTTAAACCCCGTTCCGCAAATAAACATAAGTTTATGTGATCTCCTTCGTATTCTATTCAAATTTTCTCAACGCACATTTAATCTTGTGCAATTATCTAAAATCGCTGAATAATAATTTTATATTAATCTCCATTCTATTCTTAACACTGATTTCGCAAACGGCATTAAAATATTATTATCTCGTTCATTTCCAAATCTAGATCTGTCATATAATTTTTTCTCTATATATAATATTATTATTGAGTCATACTACAACAGGGGTGACAATTTTTTTTCGACCTCAGGTGTCGTAAATTAGTTGATTTTTTTTTCTGTTTCCTCCAATTATTAATGCCTAACCTAATTAAATTAACAGCTTTCAATTATTGTAAAAAATTTCTCATTTAAATAATGTTGTAAATATAGTATAATAAACGTGCCTTTATTTTTCTGGATGTTATCGACGACCGTGTAAACGTGAAAATGTATTAATTTAAATGTAATTATTCGGTAATCAAATGAGAAATAAAAAAAATAAAAAAAAAAATAACATAACTTAAGTGTTTATCGGTTTAATTGACTTGTTGTATTTTTATTAAGTTTAAAAGTTTATAGTTTGTAGCTTTTGTTTCCATATAGCATCTACTGAACAAAAAATTTACAATCTACACGACAAAATCATCTAAATTCATACGCTTTTAAGTCGATTTTTCTAAACGGCATTGTGTCCGGATAAATAATTAATTTCTGGGTTTCTTCGATACCTGCTTATAGGACCGAGTAAACCGCACAGAGAGAACTTGTTCACGGATGTCCCGATAACACTTCAAAGAATAATACCACAAAACGCCTGACGTATATTCATACCGACGGGCGATGCGGTGACGGGCACTTTATCACTCAATAACGATTATTCGATTTTATCCGTATCCGCCCGCGTTGTTTTGCGTTCAGGATCTTATTATATACTACCCATGTTATCTGCATTCAAAATAGACCGAAAACAGACAGACTATATATTTTTACGGATCTAAAATTTTATTTTCTTGAACAAGGGTCCTCTACCTGTTCATGCCCCCTTTTATACTATTGTATTATGAGGTCACGCCCGCTCCCACTATTATAAGATTGAATTATAATATGTTATATACAATATATTATATAAATACATCATGACTTTAATTACTAATGTTGGGTATTAACATGAATAAAATAACTCAATAGTATTCTCTAGATTATCGAAAATATTATTGTTAGTTGTAACACAATGATGACCAATAATAATCGCATACTTACTTACAAAAAAAAAAAATAAATAAATAAATAAATAAATAACAAAAATCAAAATATAGATAACCGCAAACAACATTTTCATGTTTAGTGGTGAAATATGGGTTTCATGTGTATATTTTCAAGCCTCCCTTGATATTTGGTGACGCCTCCCTATGAGGGCGTCCCCCAAGTTGAGAACCCTTGTTCTAGAAGACGTCGAACAATATTAACGAAGCGTACTTCTAACACAATTTTATCGTTTTTAATATCGATTCTGTACCGGTAAAAATAAGATAATATTATTTAAATTTTTCTCGAGATATAGCGTGACCTCGACATTTTTTTTCACCGGCACTGGGATTCAAACGGCCGCGTGTACTGCGCTAGAAGCTGGAAAAACGTAAAACAAAAAAAAATAAAAAAAATAAATAAAAAAAAACCTCTCGGCCGTTCCCCTACGCGCCGCCTTCGCGATATCATCTCGTACGCGTATTATATAACTGCGCGAACGGTTCCCCTCATTAGGGGTGGTTTTCCATATATAATATATAAACGGATTCGTATCCGACAGCGTCGAGTCCAGGTCGTCGCGCACACAAGACAAATAATAAACATTTCTAAACGTTATCGGACAGGCAGTCCTGTATAAATATTATACGTAAACGTTCCGGAATTCGACGGTGCACAAACGGTTTTGTTTGCCGTTGGTATTCGTCCCGCGCGATATACGGTTGGTTGGTTGTCCGTAAACGAAAACGCGTTTTCCCCGTCCGCTCTATTTGCACACTCGTTCGTCCCGGCCGCTAAACTTCTCTTATTCATATCATGATATGATATTCCGTTCATTACGATATCACGAGTTTTGTTTGCACGAGTAATTTATCAAGTGGCACGATAAAATATGTCATTACGTAAAAAAAAATAACGTCGACGCACAACAGTGACCCTAACGGGGATACCCGTGTGCACCCCTACACGTACAATAATCTTTCCGAACAGAGGAGAGACGCGGCTGTATTCGTACACAGAGTTGTCCTCTAAAATGTATATTTAAACGATAATTAATATCACTGCTGCGGAGTCACCGAGTCGTGATAATTATGACTGCGGAAAAACTTCGAATCCGAATTAGGTAGTTTCAATTGCCTCTTCATTTTCAAAATATAACGCGTTCAAGCTGTTCGCTTTTATAAAATACATTTCCCCCCCCCCCCAGAAATCAAAAGGATAGGTCCTCTATATTATATATATATGTATATAGTTCAAAACTCTACTCGACTGAAAAGTTATATATATATATATACAGAAAACGCATAAAGAATACAGTTAATCATAAAAACTAATTAGACGTAATTGTAATTGGATTTAAAATCACGTTTAAATTAAATAACTACGGTGAAATCCAGTTAATACGAGCGAAGCGAAAAAGATCCCGTTTTCGCGGAATCTCGTATACCAATGCGCGTATAACGTGATGGTAAGTAATGGGAAAGCAATTTCATTATTGTCGATACAATTATTATAATAATATTAAAAAGCCAGATATACTTCGCGCCATGGATCCCGCTATTAACCGAAAACAGAAAAATAAATTTTTTCGATGACAAAAAGTGTTAGAAAATAATTTTCAAAACTCTTACTATACGAAGTGTTTACAATAAAAAAAAAAAAGAAATTAAATAACAATAATAAATTAGTAAACGACATTGTAAAAATACCAGATTCTTCGCTCCATTCAGAGTCTTAAAAAATCGTTTAAATCAATAATTAATTCGTTTTTTTAAGTATGCAATAATAGAAATATCCAATTAATATCAAAAATCTGGATATAATTTGAACCATGAGTATTCTTCACTCCTCGGGTAGGATAATTTTTGTTACCTAAGTGAATTAAAAAAAACAGTAATATTATCATTTATCCATCCAATGATCAGTTTTATATGTCAATTTTAAGAATTTAACAACAGAATACTTCCCCATGTCCACTTCAATATTCGTGAGAATGATCAATTTTGCCATGTTTTAAAATTTAAAGTTTTTATAATAATTCAAAATCAACTGATACTCTTGATGAGTGTGTTGAAAATTACGACTTTTATTGTTCTTTATATTATTAACTTCTTTCGATCAGAATCATCTTATTGAAGAAATAACTTATTGTTTCTTTAAAATTCATCTAACTTTCCAAGAGTGTCTGACCCGAAGAGCGAAGAATATCCGTGGTACGAAGTATGTCCAGCTTTTTTTTTTTGTAGTTTTTCCTTAGTTTTGAAAAAAAACTATTGAGAGTTTCGAAAAATAACCTCTCTGAAGTTTCATTAAGAAACAATTTCTGATCTTAAAAGTTTCTGGATGAAACTTTCGAAATAGTTTCATCACAAAAAGAACACATCATTGTGAAACTATTAGCTCCTTTGTTCTACTTAGAAATTAAACATAATATGTTATCTAATACACAAGAGTAAGAACCGAAACGGTAATTACGAATTAATTAAGGACATTAAGAACGTATTAATTAAGAACAGAGTAGACCGATATCGTATTGGAGGATTTAAAGATTTGCCGTCCATTTATCAATTTTCCATTCCACCATTATTTAGAATTTAATGAGTGAAATGATAATAATTCAAACAGTAATTATAAAATACTTCTTAATATATTTTTTGAATTATATTATTCACGAATCGATAGAACTCGTACAAAATTTAATTTAATTAAAGTATATATTCTTTCAACAAAAGTAGCTAATACATTTTTTCAAGTATGTATTTATTTAAAATTGTGAATTTAATTCAAACAAATATCAAAATCAGAATAGCAGTGATAAGAATTTCAAATAAAATTAAATACCGTCAATCCTTATCAAAAGGTCTGTTTGTGAAACCGAGCAATAATAATTTTGAATTTAGCTTTACGCGATGGGGAAGAATATACGAGTAGAGCGTTTTATGCGGAATTGTCGAGAGAGATTTTTTCGCGTAGGCTTACATTACCGAAAAATTCTCGGGGCAGTAATACAAATTGCGCATTGCGCAATATCGCTAATTTACGCTCGAGCATATTCAAGGGGTCCGTCTTTCCGCGTATTTTGCAAAACGTCGAACAGTTTCTACGAAGTTTGTACCGCCGGTCGATGGGAAAATAGCGCGTGCCTCCTCTTGTTTTTAAAAGATATTCGTTTAAAAGTAATTTTCTACAACATAGGCTAATGATAATGTTTTCGGATAATCCGACCCACATAAACTCCGTACGATAATAATAATAATAATAATAATAATATTCCTACCGGTTATTACGCTGGTGCCATGTTTATTCAACAGGGATAAAACTCGTGCGAGAAAACTTAAAGGTTTTTCCGCTCGGATAGGTTTACGAAAACAATATTCGACGACGAGCCGCCGGCCTATCCATATCAGCTGTAAATAACATTTGGGGGACCGTAAATAATGTATATTTTAGACTATTATTACTGAAAACAAATCCACGTGAATATCGGTAAGCAAACGTCTGTGTTTTCGTGTCGTGTACAAAACTATTTTAGAACTATTTTGTGAAAAATAGTTTTTTTTTCTTTTTTAACTGTTCTTATTTTATAAATTTCGGTCAACATTTAAAACACTTTAAATATGCGATTAAACCAAATCATAAATTAAATATGTAATAAAATAAAAAATACAAAGATTATTTACTTAAAAATAAATAAACTAGACCTAGGTATACAACTATGCATTTGAAAATAGGATTTGACAATGAATATATTGTTTTATATTATATATGTTAAATACAAATACGTGCACACGGGTGTAGATTTTTTTTGCAAATACTGCACGTAAATGTTTCAAAAAGACAATTAATAAAAGACTACTTAATAAAGACCATACGTTACCATGTAGTCTCAATCTATACCTTTTTTTTTGGCTTTCATAAATTGGAACAAATCAAAAAATTATATTTATATTGGCTGGTATCTGAAACTTAATTATGCATACGCCTATGATTATCATAATATTATAGACCCTTCAACTTTCAAGTAATTCAGCACCTAACTGGTTAACTACATTCTCTGTCTACTAAACTCTGCTTCCGTGGGATTCTGATGCACTGGTTGTACTGCTCTAGCGCTGGCCCTGTGTAGACGTATTAGAGCCAAGAGGTAAGTATAAGTGTGAGTATCGTGGAGGAGGGGGCAGGGAAGTGGCTGATTCTCCTACGAGATTTTTAATCGACAGATTTTTCTAAAATCGTACACTAAAATCTTAAGAGACGATAAGTACAAATAAAGTATATTATACTCGTATATAAATCAATAGATAATAAATGTTGATCTTAATAATATGCAAGTCGTCTGCTGTAGAATGAACGTATCAAACGATATATAAATATCGTATAACTGTTGAAAAATAATCAGACAGCTTCAGCTGTGGTCTAAAATACCGATTATCAAATAAACAGAAACCCGTATATTATGTTTTTTTATCATACTATAATCTTATTGCTATAAAATAATCATATGCTGTTTAATTGAATGTATTTTATCATTATCATCATCATCATCATCATCATCATCATTTAGATGGACTCATTCAAAACTGTTTTGATATTTCTATGTTTTACCAATAATCTCAACCGTATTGAACCATAATCGTGTAAAGAAATCTGTGAGGCGAAAAATATGGGTTTTAATACAAAACCCCACGATTCGGTTTAATGACGAGTTCTAAAGATCGCTGTCACTCTTAATATTATACGCGCACGTTTATGGTAAGTATAATTTACCGACGTAATTGAAAACCGTTCAAACCTATTATGAAACGTATATAACTCCAGTGTCTCGTTTGTGTACGTATTTGATTTAATGAAAATCTGATGTCCCAATAATAATTTTTCTCTGTGAACTGTGATGATTAAGTATTAATATGGATAAAAGCATTTATTTCTCACGAAGAAAACGCTGCATACATCTGCAATATCACTTTTAATCAGTTTGTACATAACTTCGAGTGAAAGTTTTTTGTCTTTTTCTCGCATCAGTTTCATTTTTATTGACCAGAAATGCGATTATGTATTTTATTTTGATTTTAAAAATCCATATGCATATGTTTCGCACGCGATTTTCAACGGAAAAAATCTGTTTTTTGTTTGTAAACGACGCGTTTGAGTTTATGTTTTGCTAAAAAAAGTAATTTCACTGACATACTGAGTATACTGTACACGTTAAACGTTTTATATATTTTCAAAAACCATACGACACAAAGAAATACGAACACTGATAGTTGTAAAACTTGTGAAAATCCAAGAAACACTTCAGTATACAATTTTCATCAACATTTCGTATTCTGCACAGACGATTATTCCGCGTATAAAACAAAGTAATCGATAAAATGTCTTTATGTACAACAAGTGAGTTAAGACATAAAACGAAAAAGATGACATAAGATATAGAAATATATACAGATTTAAAATAAAATGTAAAGTACGGAATATAATAATAATAATAATAATAATACCTGAAACAGTAGAACTTGAAATGAAAATTGATATGCAAAAGAATAACGCACAAGTGTAAAGTTTGATTTTTTTCGGTTTTATATTCATATTTTTTATTTTTTGTCTTTTTACACGAATAAGCACGAAACGAGAGAGGTGCAACAATAATAAATTATGCACGTGGATTTTACATTGTACGTGTTATACTCTTTTGAAATTTATCTTCGAACAAAACAGCATCAATCATACACGTTCAGCTTTTAGCGCGACTATTTAAAAGATAAATGTTATTACTTCAAAACATTAAAGCCTAACTTAACACAATGGTTCTTACATAGTGATAATTATGCATATTATTATTGTTATTATCGCAATCATTAATCAACAAATGACGTATGTACCTGCGCATCATATGCAAATCACAATTTTTACGATTTAACGAATACGCGTTTGACTTTCCTTTTATAAATTAATTTTTGTCTGTACACTAAAGCACACGCATAATATTATGATTTTTTTTTTTTTTTTGTGCGCGAAAACATTAGAAACGTTTTTTGATTAATAAAGAAATAGATTTTTTTTTTCACGGTTTACCGGGTTTTAATTAAACTTATCAACACAATCGTATTATTATACTGTAAAAAGTGCAGTTCACGCAATTTACACTCAGTGTTAATCCCTGCAGGTCATTTCACTGTTAAAATGAATATTTCACCCGTACAAAATTCTATTGATATTCTTATTTTACTGTTTTTTCCGTTCCATTAAACAAAAAAACAACAACAACAAAAAAAAAAAAACAAAAACAATACCCGTGCAAATGTTTTTTTGTTTTTTTAATACTGTTAAGTGTAATCCGTATTGTTATCACACCTATTTTTGTTATTGTAATAATTACTGTGCCTCATAGCACAGTAATAATATTCTATTAAAGTGTAGTCCAAGGCTTGAATAAAACAAAATATACAATAGTATTATACACAAAAACACGTTCTTTGCAGTCATATTTTTTTTTTTTTTTTGCATCGCTGCGTATTAAGTCTGAAATTCGTTTGAATCGTGGTATATTAATCCATGCTGATTGTTTGTCATGATAATTATGTCTGATTTCTCTCATGTGCCTGATATGCTGATGTTACACAGAGGTGGATTTAAATTATTTGACGTACTTTAAAACGTTTTTCGTTTTTCAAAATACGCTGTTTTATTAATATCATTGGTATTTTTTTTTTTATTTATTTTTTTTTTAAATGACGTATAAAACAAAAATGTCGATTACACCCACTGAACCGGCTGCAACCCGATTGAGCTCGATTGACCATTTTCATAACCCGATTGAGCACGGTTGCAATCAAAGAATTGGAACCCGAAAAACAACACGATTGACCACGATAACGGGTGAGGCGTTGCCACTTCGTACCGTATATTAAAAATTATTATAATTATTATTAAATAGTAATATGTATTAAAATTATTATTAAAAATAAAATACATTTGAACATGAATAAAAATATTTTAATGGTTTTTAATCACATATCATTCCATATTAGGACAGAGTTTGCTGGGTCAATTAGTTTCCTATATATTACAATTAAAATTTGTTACCCTGAATACTAAAAACATGTAAACAAAAAAGTAAAAATTAAAATTTTTTTCCCTAAATATTTATTTCCTACTTTTAATAAGTATTTAAGTAGGTTGTCAGCACTTTTAAATTCAGAGTATTCCCGATACGCTTTTATAGTGGAGTTCATTTTTTGATTTTCGATGACATTTATTTCTTGATGATAATTACTTGCTATTGATTGAATTTTCGTGATAGTTTCAGCCCGAGTTTCTAGTAAGACTATAATAGTATAATATAACACCAAGTGTGTATGTGGACGTACCTTGTAAAATTGGGAATGTACTAGTAAAAATTTGACAACGTCGTTCATAATATATATTTTTTTTTTATCGTGCTCAATCGGGTCGTCAAAAAGGTCGGCCGATAACGACCGTCTGAACCAAGTAGCCGGAATTAAATACACGATTGAAGCAAGAGTAAAAAATTATCATAAAAGATAACGAAAAAAAAAAAAAATTTGACATTCGCCTTAAACCTAAATAATTTTCCATCCCTAAAATGTTACCGCACCACCGCGCAGTCAAATTGCTGCTTGCACTCTACTCGTACGCAAATCATCCACTGCATTAATGCAATAATATTCAGTCAAAAAATATCTGGACAGGTATATACACCACAGGTGTGTAATGTGTACATCAATAATATCTTGTGTAGCTGAACGTGAAATTTTGGACCAGTGGTTCTCAACGGGGACGATATCGCCCTCTCGGTGGGCGGTGAAGAGGTTCTGAGGGGCGATGAATATTTTATGGGCGATAGGGGGGCGGTGATCAATCCTTGGGCGATACGGTGGTGTTGAACATAATATATGTTTACACTTAGGCCTAAATATTGGAGTAAAATAAAAACTGAAACACGGATACTCCACTAAACGGACGTTCCACGGCTTATCTCTGTAATTATATTTTTTCTGATCGTTTTCAATAAACATTGAAATATCTAGCAGATTAACAGATTTAAGAATTTGATTGAACATTCAACTAATGAGGAATGAAAAGCCAGCCCAGATTTATGAATACATATTTTTTCTATTAAGTTTTCAGTCATACACTTTTCAAATATAGTACTACATTTTAATTTATTATTATTATTATTTATTTTTTTTTTTTGAAAGATATTTTACTCTTTAGGGGGGGGGGCGGTAACTTTAAAAAGGTTGAGAATCACTGTTTTAGACGATAATGTTTGACGAGGACGGGCCGGCGGCACGCCCCACGGTGGCGGTGGCGAGCAAATATCAGGCGAACAAACACAAACAGGCCCGCGTCTTATACGCCTTATTATTATTATTATTATCATCGTTATTATGTTGTGATGACGCGACCCGAAACGGTTAAAGGTTCACAAACTTTAAACTCTAAAATATAGTTATTATTACGCTGTGTGTTATATACGTCCGGGGAAAGATTCGTCAGACAACGACTATAATAATAATAATAATAATAATAATATACAAAACAGATATATTATTATTATGCTTTCGAAATCATTTGTTCTTTACGACGAGACGGTGCGCTGTGGCGTTGGAAATAAAACCGTCGACGACGACGACGACGACGACGGCAGAGTCGTACGCCCGCGTTCGCCACGCCGCCTAAACAATTGATTTCCGTATCAGAATACAGCACCTCGGCGATGACAAAAGCTCGGCTTGCAGAAAATAAAAAATAAAAATAATAAATAAATAGCGAGTTCTGATGAGACGTCCGCGGCGCTCGCAAATCTGCTGCAGCGCAGTAGTGCGTATCGCGCACAACGATTTATTTACTTTAAAGCAGGTATTTTCCTTATTTTTCTTATTATTATTATTATTATTATTTTTTATTTTTTTTGTTTTTTACCGTCGACGAAACAAAGCGTTTTAGACGAATACTACGTTTTACAGCATAACTACGAACGAGTCATTAAAAAAAAAAAAAATAAATTAATAATAATAATAATATGCTTCTTACAGAGAACTTTTCATCAAAAATATTACGTTCTCTGTGTTTTCCGCGCATTTACAACCCTCGTGGAAAATCATAACTAAGTCGTTTTTTTATTAAACATTTTACTTACCACCATTATTATTTGAATGTCGGCATACCAACCGACAATCCACGAGCATCGAGTGTACAATTTATGCACTTAAATGGGTATTTTTTAAGTGGCACACGAGTTACAATGTGAAAATACGTCAATCAAAACATAGATCGGCATATGTCTGATGCAAATATATTTGGAGTCGATTTTGAAAATCGGAACCAGTAACCTCTATTCGGCACAATATGTTAGCAGAAAAATATACATTTCATAACTTCACTTATTAATAAAAAAGGACGTAATCCAAGCTCTGAGATGTTCTTCACACCTCGTGTGGGATACTCTTGGTGGTTAAATTGAATTTTAAAAAAACTGTTCTTCAATAAAACTTATGATATTCGAGATTTTTTTAGATCAACCAGACATACATATATATGAGTGAAGTCATATCAAAATCTTAATATTGAGAATTCAATTTTATGAAAATTCTAGTAATAACATATTTTACCGTATTTGTCAACTGTTCGACAGATTTTCCCCTCGTTTTTGGAAAAAGTATTGAGAAATTAAAAAAATTACCTCGATAAGGTACCATCTGAGTGTGATTTCGGATTTATAGAATTACTGATTGAAACTTTCAGACAAGTATTTCTAAACGAAAAAGTGTTTCCAGTAAGAAAAAAAAAAATAAAATAAATATCATTGTAAAATCATCAGCTTCTTCGCTCTACTCCGAATCTAAAATGTTTATAATACATAATTTATATTTCATACCGTCTTATAGTAACACCACGTTGGTGGTGTTACTATAACACTACTATCGTGATTAGTGTCAGTTCCGGTTTTAAGTTGGACGGTTTTTAGGCTGATTTCCTTCGGGTCTTCTATTTGGGTCTCAAGAAATGGTTTGAGTTGATGAAATTAGTGAATTTCTGTTAGTGATTTACTGAGCACGAAAACTTTTGTAATAAAGTTGGGCAAGTTTGTAGCAGCTTGTTTGAATTTTTAAATATTTTTGTATGCACTAGTAAGTGCATACAAATAAGTTAGTTACATGTAGTAACAAACTATGTATGACGTTAGATTGATATACTTCGATTGTGCCATTTGATACTATTATCATCATTGACAGTCAAGTTTGAATTTTGTACAGGTTTTTTTTTTTTGCCCCAGTTGAAATCAGTTTGTACTTAGTTTCCATTGTTTAATCGTTCACACTTGTTGTACCATAGTTGTTGTAACATGGTTAACTGTTGTTGAGGTGTAGTTGGAGATTATGAGAGGCTGCGTCAAGGTTTTTATTGTTGTTGTTCAGTAATGCTGCGTCATCGACGAATGACACTAAAATTGCGTTTGAGCGTCGCTATTAAAACAATATGCAAAGGGTGTTAAATCGCAACTGTTGGAATTTTTACAAATGATGAGGAAAAATCGATTTTATATTCTAATCTAACCGACAATATTATTATTGTTGTCACCACGATGACCCGAGCGTTTTCGAAAAACATTTCAACGGATTTGCTGTCGTCAATACACTGTGTTGTATTGTGTGTTCCCGCGTCATTATAAATCTCAGCTCGTTGATCGTATTATATACCGAAACAACAATATGTTACATCGCGTGTAAACTCTTAATTACAATACGCTCGACTTTCTGTTTCGGTGACGTGTCACGGGTTCGACTAACCGGATCAAAGACGTGACTAAATATAGATTAATTATACAGTATAATTAATCAGTGCTCGAATTGGAAAAAAATAAGAAGAGGGACGCATAAGTGGCAAAAATAATTAGCGTCCCCCAATATTTAAATTTTTCATATACCTGTTGGTGATTTTTTTTAAATTAGTAGGGGTACGCTAAAAATATTTAAAAAATAGAAGGGGTACGCCGTCCCTCCACGTCCTCCCCCAAGTCGAGCACTGATTATACTCAATTTGTTTCAAAGCAGAATTTTATATTATGCTCATACATTCGAAAGTACGCCAAGCATTAGTTTTAGGTGAGTCAGTAGTTTAGCCAATTGTAAGATTTAGTAATATTGATTATCGAATAAGTTAATTTTGAGAACAGCCGATGAACATAAGCGCAACTTAGAAAACATTTTTTTGGGGGGGGGGCTAATACGTTTATTTTATTGATTTAGCCCCCAAAAAAAGTATTAACCTTATGTAATTTTCATAAATTCTGGAGGACCCCTCTAATTGCGCCTTTGCCGATGAAGCAAAGTGCGCTAAGACAAAATTTGTAAAATAAAAGTAGGTAACAAAACGAACGGCCTTATCTGGAAAGGGATTGAACAATAATTTTGATCAGGAATTAATAGATATTAGATAGTAAATTTATTAATAGATAATAAAGGAATAATTTTGATCAAAGGAAGATGGAGGACCAGATAATGTCAGTGGAAGTCTAACTCGTAGTTCCTTTGTTATATAGGTTTAATATATTTTGTTTGTGTGGTGTAACAACGACAAACGTTTA
Organism: Stegophylla sp. TES_Ste_2020; assembly: GCA_025469315.1. NCBI lineage: Eukaryota > Metazoa > Arthropoda > Insecta > Hemiptera > Aphididae > Stegophylla > Stegophylla sp. TES_Ste_2020. The sequence goes on from JAIPRM010001557.1 coordinate 36,586, forward strand.
TATTTTATTTATTTTCTGAACACCAAAAGTATTTTTTATAAAAAAAAAAAAAAAAAATACAATTAACAATATTTTCGTGAGTAATTTAAAATCTATTCGTTCATTCATTGATTTTGATTTTAAGAATAATTTCCTTGAGAGGAAACTTACAGTTTTGAGTTGAAAAGCAAACATCGTGGTGTCTAAAAGTCGATTTAAAGAAAAAAAAAAAAAGCCGGATATACTCCGCACGATGGGTGTACTTCGTACGACGGGTGGTATTCTCTTGACGGGCGTATTAAATTTTAAAGAAACGATAAATCATTTCTTCAGTAAAACGATTCTG
>JAIPRM010001558.1:0-29247 GCA_025469315.1 Stegophylla sp. TES_Ste_2020
TCGGGTTTCAAAAAGTTATTGATCGAAACTTTTGGACAAGTATTTCTATACGAAAAGTTGTACACAGAAAAAAAAATAAACATCATTGTAAAAACACTAGCTTCTTCACTTCGTTCAGAATCTAAAATCCGATTATACTTCACACCATGAGTATCCTTCACTCCTTGGGTGAGATACTCATAAAATATTGATTAAATAAAAAAAAATAAAATAGTAAATCATTTTTTCAATAAGACGATTCTGAGAAAAGTATCAGTTTAATCAAGACAATTTTACATAAAATTTATAAAGTTTGTTATTATAATGAAAAACCTTTATTTTTTACTCAGCCAGTTTATATTCCACTATTAACTAAGAACAGGAAAAAAAAATTGGTTGAGATAAAAAAAGTGAAAATTTTCTCGCGCCAAAACATTTCTTATAGTATTTTTATTTATCAAAATTTACATTTTCATAAAGTTCTGATTAAAACAGCATAGTTTCTAAAGCGATTTTGTCAAAATTTGTGTAATTTTCCCAAAATTTGAAAAAACTACTGAAAATTTTGAAAAACGACCTATTAAAAGAATCATATAGAGGCGAATTGTGATTCAAAAAATTGCTGGTCGAAACTTTTAGTCGTCAAGTATTTTCATGTGAAAAAATATTTACAGGAAAAAAAATAAACATCTTGTAAAAACATTAGCTTCCTTACTTCACTCAGAATCTAAAAAACGAGCATACAATGTACCATGAATATTCTTCACTAAGTACATTTGATTGACTTTTGTATTATCAAAGGATTCCTCACATATTATTCTTACTTTTGTAAAATATTCTTATATTACTCGTTTGTTTACAAATAGCTTTTTTCGATCATCTTAAGATAGAATTAGAAATCAAGTTCTATACTTTTCTATAAAAAATAGTAGATTTATTTTCATTATTATTCCTAATATTTCATAACATTTGCAATTTTTTTTTTGATGAAAAATTGTATACAAGCTTACTTGTATTTGTTAAAATCAGTTCAGTCAATTAATTGCTATAAGATTAATTTCAAAACACTGCAGAATTGATCATTCTCACAAATAGTGAAAAGGACATTGATAATTCTGTTATTAAACTGTTAAATACAGTCGATGTAAAACTGACAATCATAGTTCTGTATAATATAACTGAATGTCCACGAAGAATAATTTTACTGTAGACATCGTGATTAATCGTTTTTATTTTTTTTATTTTAATTCGACCCGCTCACCAAAAGTATCCCATCCGAAGAGCGTAGAATGGAGAATAGTGTGTCCGCGTTAGGTATTTATTCGTTATTTTAATTTTTTTTGCCAGACTCTGAATTTATAAATCTTTTCAGAATAATATGTACCTACATTACAAATTATTATTAACGCTTTTACGTGGGGCAGAGATTCTAAGCGCTCGTCTATATATAGAACTCGGTCTCGAAAACTACCGCTCCCGGTCGTGAAAAACAAACTTTTGTCGCCGTAACACGCGTAGATATAGACCCGAAATAAAACTCGATTAGTCTATTGGTTGACCGCCGTTGTCGGGTAAGTCGTTAAAAAGTATTATGTTTATGGAAGTGAAGTAATTTGAAATGGAACTAGAGTACGACATCAAAAATACATGTACGTAACACACATATATACTCTGGGTATTCATTTTTATTCGAATAGCTAATAGAGTAAAAAAAAAAATAAAACAATAGCGCCGCACTAATGGAAAAGCCGTTTTAAATAGTAAAGCTAATGAGTTAGTATTGAAACATTCGATGCCTATCTGTCGATAATCCTAAAAAATTAAAAAAAAAAAAACAATAAAAACAAAAAACTAGATATTACCATATAGACTGGTGTGCCAACGAGTGAAATTACGCAAGTACTAAAGTAGAGGTTACGAACCTTTACCACACTATGTCCCATTTTCAAATTTGTTAAAACTTACGCTTTTTCACCGTCCGTATAATATTCTGTCAACCATATTTTTTGACTTCCTGTGAAAAATGTAATACATATTTTTATAACACTTAATATACCATTTATGTACCTAATTCAAAACGCTTGTTTGGGAATTTGGTTAAATCATTTTTTATTTGAATTTCTTATTAATTTAATTATATTCGACCCCTCTCCCGTGGCGTGGCCTTAGGTATATTTTGTAATACTTTACTTTTAAATACTGAGCAGAGCTATATATAATTTCATAATGATGTTTATTTTTTTTTCTTCTTCTGTGAACACTTTTTTGTATATAAATACTTATCTAAAAATTTCGATCAATAACTTTTTATATCAGAAATCACTCACACATGATACTTTTAGAAAGGTAATGTTTTAAATTTCTCAATACTTTCTCTAAGCCTAAGAGAAAACTAGGAAAAATTGACAAAAAACGGTAAAATATAAAATAACGGGAAACTTCATAAAATTGAATAATATTTTTTAGCACAACTTCAAAAATAATGTAGCTAGAAATTTGAAACTTTCACCAACTTCTAAGAACAATCACGAAAACTTCTTACTAATTTCAAAAATATTTGATCAATTTTGAATCAAAATATTAGAAAATATTTCGTTTTTTGTAAGTTTATATTTCATCGAATTTTTAATTCTTTACAATAAGACTTGAAAATGTAATATGGCCTCACTCGCATATATTTAAAATTGACCGAAATATCTCGAAAATCGTAAGTCAACTTTTTTCTATAAATTTTCTAAAGTTAGGATTTTGACGGAATTCATTAGTTTCCACTAGAATTACACTTACATAAACTTATATAAAAGAAAATTGGTTCGACCAATCTTTATGAAACACAGTATTTAGGTAAATAAATTATGAATATTTTGGAGCAATAAAATTTTTTACGGATGAATAATTAAACATTTTTACAAGGGTTTGATTGAAAAAAAAAATGTGAAAAGTATGGACAAATAATATGGAAGGTATATTTCTAGTTTACTGAACCTCCAAAATGTTGGCAATGTTTTTCCACCATAATATGTATTTTTTTTGAGACGGACAATAGGCTGACAATTTTTAGCCGAATTTTGAAAATTTCCGAAAAGCTATCAAATTGAAAATAAATTAAATATCAAATTATGTGATATATAAAGCATATGCAATTTTCCAATTATTAAGCCGAAATGCCCCCACGTTGCACAGCAAGACGAAAGATATTTTTGATTTGTGGAGCGAAGCGGAGTCGACCAAACACCCAGTTAACTAACCTTCTCTTATAAATTATACGTGATATAAAATATATAGAATTGCCGATTATCAATCCAAAATATCTCCACGTTGCACAGTAAGCCAAGCATATCGGTTTGTTTTATTTACCTCCACAACCTCAAAACATCATTTATTTATTTTTCAGTATTATTGAAAATTCGGTCTAATAAAATCGGCCGTTTGAAATTTGACCATAATATGGAGTCAGCTCTTTAGTATTTCACCTTATATACCATACCGGTATTTTTTGACACTGAGTACGATGGTGCAACCCTGAAATCGGCACTCATCGATAGTTATCGAATTAATCGATTTTGAAAATGTAGTATTTAAGCGTGTTATATTAAATACATACTATTTTATATTATTATTACTATTTATATTTTTATTGTTTTTATGAGTTGAATAAAAGCTATAATAAGTTTTATTTTGAATAGTAGAGGAAGGGGGAGAATATATCTCCTTAACTCCTTCATCCTGAATTCACCAATACCGAGCTCCTTTTTTGTCGCCTATTATAGTATTTATGCATCACAGAAAGTAATATAAATCTATTCGTACATTTATAAGCATGTAATTAGAACACGTAAGAAGAAGATGTATGCTAATAATTAGATTTAATTTGACTCGGTAATTAATTGTGTCAGTAATTCTTAGTAATTCTAAGCTTAGTCTTAGGAAACCGTCGAGTCACTCTCCATCCAACGTATCCAGTAAACTATTTGTTACTCGAGGTAGTTAAAGTTCTAGCAGTTTCATGAGCTTTTTCAACCTGTTCCATACTTACCGTACAAAGTGGTTGTGTTGTTTCTTCCCGTTTAATGTTTGCGACACATCGCGTGTATACGCCCAAAATTTTATTCCACAATAAATTGGTACATATCTTTGAAAAGCTTGTACAGCTTTAATGCATTAATGAACTAACCACCTGTTAGGTAGCTTTTGGTACGGAACCAACGGATTATAAAAAATTTTGCTTCACAAAAGATTTTACTATTTACTGTGTAACCGAGAAAATTGTTTTGTAAAATACTTTGGCATATATTAATAATGTCAGATCACTCAGATCGTTTACTATTGTAGGATGACGCGTTTTTGTAATTTGTCCTCGAGAAAATTAATCAAACTAATTAAACCTCATTTAACTCGCATTAATTTATGACGTAGGCGTGATGAAAATTAAAAATAAAAACACAGAAAGAATCGTACAAGTAAAGTTGAAAAGTTCAAAATAATTTGAAAAAGAGAATTTTTTTTCAATTTTTCAGAGGATCTTAGTATTTTCGATTCTGAGTGAAGCGAAGAGTGTATTGGTTTTCGCTAAGCCAATATACGTATATATTCTTTATTATTTACGTATGAAGACATTTTTCGCGCAGAAACAAAAAGTTTCATCTAGCAATTTATTAGATCGGAAAATGCATCTAGTTGGTACTTTTGCGAAGTCATTTTTCTATTTTCTCAATAGTTTTTCTATGCCTATGTCGTCACACATGATTTTGAAGGAGTTATGAATTTTACTGTGGGGGGGGGACTTAAGGCCTCCTAAGCCCCCATACAGTTAATACTTTTGTTTTACGATTTCTTCTTTAATTATTACAACTGTAAACTGTATGACGATTATACACTATACATCAAATTTAATGTTTAACTGGCAACAATGTGTTGTACATTTTTTCAAATAAAAATATTAATAAACACATAAAACTTACCCGCAAGTTTAAAATTTGTACCTCTATAAAGTTGGCCATTTCCTATTTGTTGATTATTACAGATTTAATTCTATTTATATTGTAATTTATGCTTTATGTTTTTTTTTTCGGAAAATTCGACACTTTAAAAATAATGTATTTAGGATAGGTGCAAATAATTCTAAACAACGTGCAAAATAGTATAATAATGGTCAAAACTATATTTGGTGAAAAAAAATACACAAGTACTGGACAATAATATTATGAAAAAAATAAAATTAAATTAAAAATTGGCCACCGATACGGGGCAAATCAGGATTTAGTTTGTTGAACCCGGCGTTCGTCATTCCCTGGTGCGGTAGTACCGTCACCGCCGGTTGAAGTCTTTAGATACTCACGGTACCCTTCGGCCCCGGTGAATATAACATCCACCCATACGCGAACAGCCTGGCCCGTTGCGGCTGACAGGTAGAAAGTCCTCTGCGCCGTCTTCACCACAAACGCGCATCCCAGTCCCTTGCTGCTGTTCGTGTGATCAACGTACACCTCTTGAATGTCCTGTATTTTACATAGTGTACACTATTATACATTATACTTACAGGCATTGGCGCAACTTGAAGAACGTTTTTGGGGGGGCTAATATGTATTATTGATTGATTTAGCCTCAAAAAGGCATTATCCTTCAGTAATTCTCAAAATTTCTGGGTAGGCTATGAGTAGTTTTGAGGGGGCTTAGCCCCCTCAAGCTCCCCTCTAATTGCGCCTATGCTTACAGGATTTATGATATTGCCAGAGTTCGGAATTGGGAAAAACCAAGTAGAGAAACTCAAATTATCAACTTAAAACTGCGTTCATCGAAAATAATTATATTAGACTTAGACTAGAGAAATACAATTAAAGTGATGTTAATCATTTTTTTGACTATGGATTTTTATCGCAAGAGTATATTTATAGTTTTTATTTGTTTTAGAGATTTGCATTTAAGTTTAACCAGATTTTTTAATTAAAAATTCTTTATACGTGATTTACGAGTACGATTTTTAAAATTTAACTTTATTTTTAATTTTTTTATGCGCAAACGATTGTAGATATTTTAGCACAGATGCGCAAAATATCACAATAGATTTCTGACAGGATCTAATAGAAATTGGGTTTTTTTTCTATCAAAAGGGTATACAAAATTCGAGTACATTTAACTCAGATAATGAACGTTTTTATGAGTTCAGATTTGTTAGTACGATTTTTGATAGGTACACGTCATTTCGAGTGCAAATGTCCATTTGACCGTTTGGGAACCACACACCAATCGAAATACAATCCGTTCGTGAGATAAAATATACGTAGTTTATAAAATACATACGAATTTTATCATATTTTATAAAATGTTTGTCATATTTTACTATTATAGACAAAAAAAATACTAACTTAGAAATATTTCGATTGTTTTGAATGTTTACAAAATATACATGAACATCTTTGTTTTGTATTTAACATAGTTGAAAATATATAAATACGTTATAAGTAAATTTAACTAGTAAAAAATGAACTGAAAAAATTTCAGAAATCGAAATATTTGATGAGTTTAGAAAATTGCATTTAATTTAGAAATTTAATTGTTTTCTATTATGGGCTATCTTCAATACTTAAATTCGATTATGAAAATTATAGATAATTAATGACCAAATTTAGAGTCCCAGATATTTTTAAGAAAAAAACCCAACGATTTTCTCGATTCATATTTATTTAGAAAAAGAATACCGTAGCCCTAACAGACTTAATATGTTACTATGTTCATTTTTAAAAAAATAGCAATCTAAATAATCCAAAATGAACTTTTCCCTTTTTCATCAATACATGCCATGGTAAGTACTGCATATTACACTGTTGAAATGTGTAAAATATAAATATTACGTTATTAAATTGATTTTAAATTATTAAATTCAAGTGATTTTTAGTCAAAATATAATTCAGTAAAAAAATAATTCAAACCGATATTGTAGAATCAGTTAGAAGCTCACTAATTTCTGTACGTCAATTTAGGAATATTTTATTTGTTGAAAATCAAATTAAAATTAAATGAAAATAAAATAATACGATTACGATTATTTGTATAAGGTGTATCAAAAATAAAAATGTATAAACCTAATTTCTTAGTGATATTTTTCATTGACTTATGATTATTGGTTATATTTGTATTTATTTATTTTATCATATTATTAATATAATATTAATTAATTTATACAGATTTAAATTTTAAACATTGAATCAATACGCAACAACAATAAATGACTTGGTGGAAAAAGGAAAGGTTCGTTTTGGTGGAAAACGTTGACACCTGTTATGTTGATGTCTTTTACGAATTCAATAAACCACGGTAGATGAGACCCGAGAGCGAATAGGACATTTTCCAAAGTCAAGACTATTATTTCTAATTTTTTTTTTTTTTCAAGTACACATTCTGTATAAACTCACCTGAAAACGGATCGACGCTCTTGGACGTGGTTTTTTCTCCGCGTCCCCCCGCTGGTTGTCCGGCTGCTGCACCGCAATGACGTCGTCGGATCTGCGGTGATAGTAGGACAGGGTTCTCGACTGCCGGTCGAACACGAACCATCGTTTCAGCCACTTGCGTCCACTGCGCCGCGAGCCCTTTCCCGTGCCGGCGCCGGAGAGTTTTTTTAAATAACCGCGACAAGACGTGCTGTCGATCCAAAAGTGTCGGTTCGCCGCGGTCGTGCCGCCGTCATCGTCCAGCTGATGGCCCGCGGACTCGATGTGCGCGCGCAAGTCGAACGCCAACAGGTTTTCGGCACCATTTTCGCCGTCGTATCTGATCGGCAAATATCTGGTCAGCGGTCTCTGAGAGGCGGAACAGAAAAAAAAAAAACGATTAATGTTCACAATTAGATTTTTGACTTTTTACCCGCACGCCCGCCACGGCAAACGACGAAACGGGTACTCTTAACACATAGGAGCAACTAGGGAGGGTAGGTGGTTCAAGCGGTACGCGATCAGCTCACCCCAAAAATCCAAAATGTAATGATATGAACGTTAAAGGCCAATAAGGGTCTAAGATTGTTTAAAAAAAAATAAGTTTTGGAACCGAAGCCTTGACCGTCTTATGGAACCTTTAATTTAATAAAATAGAAAAACACGCACAAGAATCTAAATCTCATTGTGGAGGAAAAAAATGCTTATTATAATTTATAAGTTTTTAAATAGTACGATTATACTGTGATTATTTAAAAAGAAATCACAAATAAATAAGAGTAGATAAACTGTATTTTTATTTTTTATTCAAAATCTAATTTATTTTCATGCAAAAAATCAAAATATTAATAACTAAATCATAATATTAAAAATAACGATGTATTTCATTTATTTTTATGTTTTATTTTAAACCAATATGTATGTTATTTATATTTTTTACCTGAGTAAAACGAATTTAAAACTGATATAAACCGTAATCGGAACCGATATTGTGTTTTTAAGTAAACACGGGAACCGAAATCAGAACTTATATTTGTTATAACTGTTGAAATTCTTTATTTTAATATTTACGTTTTTAAATTTTTTTAATTTAGATACGTAGCACAGTTTGATATCAATAATAATAATTATCGACACGATAAATATTATTATCGAGGAGTGAGGACTTCATGTTTGACAAATATTAATCGTGTGTTTTATTATAATTTACATGTATTTTTAGAAACAGTAAATACTTATATAAAAATGATTAATAGTTATCAATAGATTGCGGATTTATATGTTCATAATATTTAAACTTTAAAAAAAATATTATATTTTGAAATTAAAACTTTTGATCGATTCATATTGCTTGTTAGATCCTCGTTGTCTACAAAATAATAAACCAATATGTTGTATTTCTTAAGAATGTCAAAAAGAGATTAACGTCGATTGAGTTGCACACACCCGTGACAAGCGTACATTGAACTTTATTCCTCTTTTATCATTGTTGCCTTTTATTTTGAAAATTTCAGAGTATTTAATAAAAATATATAATAAATGTATAGTATGTAAAAATATGTAACAACAACTATAGCTCAAAATAATCCTACAATTTATTTCTGTAGTAGAATCATTCGATTATTTCATCTACGTCAAATAAAATATAAATTTTTGTCTTGGTTATTAATTTACTTTTCTATTATAAAAGTGTTTTAGTGTAGTTTGGAATGATAATCATTTTGGTGGTTGGTAAGCTGTTTTAGTTTTAGTGCTCCCTGGAATTTTGGTCTAGTTGCGCATATATGGTACTCTAAAACCCAGACGGCGTGAACGACTTGTGTCTCGACTGACCTTGGTTATGTCCGACGGAGATTTGACTTTCGACCGGAGTTTTATTTCGGCCCCACCATCAAAGATCGTCGACATGGACATTCGAGACGTCGAATCATCTGATGCCGGTCTACAACCATCGTCCTAAATAATTCGATGATATTTAATATACATATTAATCACATTTGTTTTTAAATGATTGAATGTTCGCTATAATATATATTATATAATATATATCTGGAGGTTCTTTACGTAACGGAGGTCAAAGGATTGATAATAAACATGCTTTTTTTTTTTTTTTTGGTTGAAGGCAAAAATAATATTTTACACGAGCAAAATGAGTTGAGTAAATAATAATCAATTAAGTAACTAATTAATCTGTTGATAGTGGTTAGGCGGATTTCTGATGCCATGAAATGTAATAATAAACCCATCGTATGAAATATAATTTTGAGTCGCACATAAATGGAAGCTAAAGTAATGAACCTCATCACTATACTTAAGGCTGATTTTACTCGTTCTGTCCATTATTTTATGTTGGAACTTGACCAAATGTATAACATACATGCTATATTATATTTTTTACGATCTAAGGTCACGTAGAGGGTACTCACTCGATTTATCTAAAAATAACCATATGACGGACCTGATAATTTACAAAACTCATTACAAACGAAACTTTTTCGATAATATTTTTGGAATCTACTTAGCGTAATTGGATCGATACAATCAGGTTAATATATATATACAGTTAACATGTATGTGCGGTCAAGTCTGTGGGTCGAGCCCACTACTGCAAGCGGACGCGCGACCACTAATTGCACTGCACGAACCTTTTCTCGATTAATTAAAAACAATAAATTACAACATTACCTCGCCGCCACTGCTGGCTATGCTGCTGCAGCACGTTGTCGTCATGCTGTTAGTCATCATACTGTTGCTGGCCGGGGCTTCCGTATTGTACGGCGGAGACGACGAGAAGCCGGCGTTGGTACTGCTGCCAGGAGACCACGGCGACACGGGCGATTTCGACTGCAGGTCCCACGACAAGGACGACGACGACACCGGCGACATTGGTGACTTCAACCGTTGGTCCCACGACCATTCCGAAGATTTCGGTTGCTGTTGTTCCGACGAGTAATTTTGACTGTCGTATTGAAACTGTTGACGGCGATAGTGGTCTTGCGCGTTCGTGCACGGACTCGTCGCGCCGACGATCGCGTCCAATTCGTGCAGTTTTTTGTGACCCTAATGAGACGGACACATGGTCGTCAGTGAAAATGATTACTACCAATAAAAAATTTATTAAATATGTTACGGAACCAGTGATGATGGTTTAAACAATGGCTTTTAAAAATTACCAACTCCAAAACACTGGTTATATAAATTCGAAAACTAATCTACGATTTTTGGTTTTAGTTTACCGAACTAATTTTTAAATTGAATTATTATAGTAGAGAACGGAATTTATGTACTAATGTGTACTAAATTCTATCGTATAGAATATGCAGTAAAAATCTTAAAAATATGCGACAAATATGCATAAAAAAAATAATAATACAAAGAAAAGTTCATAATTTGATGTATTATTTTAAAATAATTACTATTAGTTCATAAGGTAGGTATGGAAATAATTTTATATAAATGTAACAACTTTATTAAGTATTTAATGTGAGACTAATAACTTTTTTGGTAAAATTTAGTTAAAAAACTAAAAACACCCTATTTCTTCATCCACTCTTGGAGAGAAGGGTATAATAAAATACTTAGTTTTTCCAAATTTAGCCGATTTAAATGCTAATAAGTTTTCATTTAAAAAAAATTTCGAAAAAAATCAGAGCATTTTAAGTAACACTTAACGCGTCCGCAAATTAAATTTAATTTTGGGCGGCACCGGTACGAAAATACCGGTCGAAATAAAATTAGGAAATATAATGGACGTAAAAATGATTAGATTTCTTTCATTTTTTCCTGTAACTACTTACGTTTGATGTAAATTTGAGTTTATTAAACTAAAAATTGCCAATAAAAACGTTAAAAAACTAAAAACATCCCGATTTATTCATTCTCCTTTTGAGAAGACGGTATAATAAAATGTTTACTTTTTCCAAATTTCGCGGATGTAAATGCTAATGGACTTTGGTTTAAAAAAAAAATTCGAAAAAATCATAGCATTTTAAATAACAGTTAACGCGTTAGTAAATTCGTACTTGTCTTAGATATTATAAAGCTGTTGTCATAAATATTGTTTTGTAATCCATTGCACTGTTATTTTACTTCAAATGTACTATTTAGTGTTGACAAAATGTATTATTTGAATTCACTTCTCAACAAAATATTATTTTATTTCCTTCCCCTCTTTTTTTTTTGAAAATAGCATCAATATAATTTATTTTTACTTTAATGAGCAATAAATATTAAATTTTGTTGAAATAACCAAATACCATTATGTGTATTGTGAATGCAGAAATATGTTACATAAAAATTTTGTTATTTGCTTCAAAATATTAAGATCCTTGAAGATAATTAACAAACATTTAAAATAAATAGTAAAAGAATTTAGTTCCTCAACATATTTTAGCTAGAAATGGGTTTTTAATTGACAGCAATCATAATTATTTTAAATTATAATTTATATGATTTCGACTCAATATTAGGCATTTAAAAAACACTAAGTGAAAAACGACTTATTTTTATTGTAAACAAACAATATCCTAAATAATCCTAGGTCAATAACCTAATACAACACATTATAAATCAACGAATAGATGTTTATCATATTGTTTGATTTATTTTACTGAAATGTTATTTTCATTTTACAATTGTTTTTACATTGATGTTAATTCTTTTATTTTTATTTTTTATATTCGTTTTCTAGTATACACGTTTTCGTAAAAAAATACATGTCCAAATGTATTTCCATACGAAAAATTGTTAACAGAAAAAAAAAGTAAAGTAAAGTAAAGTGAAGTACAGACAAGAAAGCTGGACATACTTCGCACCACGGATATTTTTCGCTCTTCAGGTCAGATATTCTTGGAGGGTTAGTAGAATTTTAAAGAAACGATAAATTATTTCTTCAATCAGACGATGCTGAACAAAGTAATAAAGTAGTTTTTAATCTATAAAACACTATCAGATCGTCAAATGTTTTCAAAACTTTACCTACATTTTTAAATAATTAACTACGTAAAATGTTTATATATATATATATGAATATATTTTTATACTGTATTATGCTAAAGAAGGTGCTTAATAGAGTTTTTAGTTTTTTATTTCAATGTATTTTTGTCAATAAAAAGTAAATATACTTGTGGAAAATTAAGCACGTTTAATGAGTTTTAAAGCATATTCTAACATTTTCAAATACATATTTCAATACATTTTTGGTTATTCGGAGCTCTAATAATAACTAAGGTGCGGATTTTATTGAAAATTTCATTTTTATTTTGTAATTCTAAAACAATGCTTTTCAATAACAATATTAATTTTATGAGTCATAGAATTAAAACATAAAACTTTATTTTGAATTTTTTAGACTTTTTTATTATAATGAAATTAAAAAAAAGGAAATTTTTTAGTGTATTAAGTACTCGTAGTATTTTAAAGAAATTTTTCTTGTGTTTTAATTTAATAAAATGTAAACCTTAAAAATAACTAATTTCAATCGTATTCACGTGGTGTGAACAATACCTGTTGGATGGACAGTGTCACCGTGTTGATGTCAGCCCGTAGTGCTCGTAGCTGATCATCGCCGACACTTCGGAGCTGATCGAGCTGAGCTCGCAACCACTCGGCACGGGCCCGACGAGCGCGTCTCACTGCCACGGCGGCCGCCCGATCTCTGTGCAACTCTTCTCTGCGAGCAAGCCATCCGGCCTCCTCTTCCAGCAACCCGAATTCCACGTCTTCGTATAACTAGAATCACACCGACCGATTGTGTAGTTATGAAATAATATCAGTGAAATAAAAGAGAGAAAATGATGTCTTCATCCTAGTACCGACTATGATGTATTGCCATTAAAATGTTTGTGACGTTCAAGCACTAATTATATGTTAAAGATTAGCAAAAATGTATAGCTTTTGAGTAAATATATTTAAATACTTTTGTAGTATTCAGAATAATATTTAAATAAAATAACGGCAAATTATTTAAAATTATGTTCCATTCCTATTTGTACTTGAAATCAAATACTTGTCATTTAAATATTTCTGGCTAAGAAATCAGCGTAATAAAGTCTTTGTTCCAACGAACCAAAATTGCTTAGAATAATAATTTGAAAATGATTTTAAACTGATTTTCTTAATCAATTTTTGGAAACTAGTAATTTGATAATGAATTATTTTCATGGTATCCGATAGGTTAGTACTTTTAACAACAGAAAATTGTAATTTTTATAGGAATTTTCACAATAAATTATACATATTGATATTAAAACTTGCCTAACTTCACTTTATAAAATGTTTATATTAAATTAATGTATAGTGTTAAATAATTTCTAGAAATATACCAAATTCACTGACATCTAGTTATTGAGACCTAAGGTCTATCTCAATATTTACATATTATGTATAAAAGAATATGTTATTATAACAGTGACAACTATTGTTTTGTATTAAAATATATACCAAGTATTTATATTTGTGCTTCTTCCAAAATATATTTGAAATACCTACTTTTTTTTATGGGTATATTTTATTCAAAATTCAATTTGAAAAGTATATTTTACAAAACTGAAGGTCAGAAAACCATAAAATATCTGATCATCCCTCAAACTGTTTTAATAGTAACCCGTAAATTGTATTTGATCTACAAAGAGAATCATATTTTACTGCTTTATAAATATCTACGAAATATTTGTATACATATAAAAGTACGTTCTAAACTATTTTAGTTGTAATATTATTGAACTTTATCTACACGAATTACAGTTAATATATCAGTAAACTTACATTAAAAGTTAATGTCAATATTTTATTTTTAACACAGCCGAAGTTATATGCCAAACTTACGTGACGCAGAAAAACAAGTAAAATGAAGTAAAGCTGTTTTTTTTTTGAACTTAGACGAATTTGAAAAAAAGGAACCACATCGTTTAATCCCTCGGTGATAATAACTTAAAATTGTTTTACTTGGGTGTATGCCTAATAATGAAGGGGTAAAAGCAATTTAATTTAAAACTTACCGAATTTAAAGAAAATGTCTCTTTACCCAGGGTCGGTCTTAGGTGTTTTGCCATCTTAGGCAAATTTAATTTACGTTACTCCTATTCAATGGTAAATTTGCTTGGGGTGAGGGGGTACAAAAAAATAAATATTAAAATAATTAATTAGGTTCATTCAAAATTCGCTACCCTTAAACTAGTGCCGCCTTAGGTGGCTACCTATTTTGTTATGACGTTGGGCCGGCTCTGTCAATACTAATAGGTATTGTGAAGATTTTATAATTTAAAACACCCGTGACTTGCGTCTATGCTAAGAGTACGAGAATTAAGAACACGTTCTTACCTTTTGTTCGGTATCCAGCAGTTCTGTCTGTTGGTCTATGGATACTCGTATTTCAGTCTTCAGCACGTCATCGTCCTCAATCGTTTCCAATCGGTTCCGCAACCTAAAACCATACAGTCGAGTCTATTTATATCACAGTCGTTTTAAAGCTTTTTTTTCAAGTTAACGTTTGCCAAGAAGGTAGACGTTCGTTAAGACCACAAATTTTGCTAATCATCCAACAAACAACTTGTCATAATTAGTGGTGTATTGGGACGTATACTCACTTCTCTTGTTTTTATTTTAGTGTATACTCTATAAATGTACGACCGTATACCTATTAAATGTCATTTACTTCATATGCGTACTATGCCTTCGGTAATTAACAGGGATGTATTTAAAAGTTCACCGCTTGTAGACCCGTGGAAAATTGCCGCCCTAATGTACTTAAATATAAATAAATTAAAAACGTAATATTGTTGTAAGAGAAGTAATAAAAATAAAATGATAATAAATACCTAACAACATTGCAATACTTTCATACATGGGTAATAAATGTTATGATTATTTTACATCGATGCATTAACGCACTAACTGAATCGATGAATTCAGAATAATTATTAATATAATTTTTATTAGGTACCTATCAAACATAATATTTTTAAGTTTGCGATAAAACCTAAACAGTATTTTTAAAAATTAATACGTTTTGTATAAGTTTATAAAACAGCCTCCAGTAAAATATTTATACATCTAATGTTGACCGGTAATTATGATTATTATATTATACAATTACGATTTTTACTGTCAAAAATTAAAATAGAAATTCTTATACCTGTTGTGTGTCATATACATTACATTTGCAATAAAAAAATTATAAAACTCCGAAGAGTCAATTCTCAGATACTAAATCAATAAACAAAAAATGGCCTTTAAAAATTTGCCGCCCCTAAAAATGTGCCACTGTAGGCACGTGCCTATAGTGCCTGTATGTAAATACGCCACTGGTAATTAATATCCACAAAAAACTATTTTCAAGCGTGTTAAGTACATGTGAATTAGTATATGATAGTGAGGGAGCATAAAAAAAGTTTGTAAAACCTTAAATTGATTGATCATATTGTTGAAAATTTGTTTGTTTAAAACAATTATAAACTGAATTATTACAATCAAAAATCGACAAAGTTTGAAATGATTTTGTTTTGAACAGGCATTGAAATAATCGCCATAATTTATATTATTTGGCATAGTGTTGAATGAACATAGTCAATAAACGACGCGTATTTAAAAAAGCCGGACAAACTTTGCACGATGGGTGTTCTTCGCACGACGGGTGGGATTCTCATGACAGGTGTATTTAATTTAAAAGAAACGATAAATCATTTCTTCAATAAAACGATTCTAAACAAGGGAAGTTAATAGTATAAAAAATAAATGAGAAAAAAAAATGTTAGAAAAATGTCCAAAATTTTTTTTTCACATTTTCAAAATTTTTTTATACCAAAATCTTTCTTATATGATTTTCTAACTATGTTTAAATTTTCATAAAATTCGGATCAAAAAATGATGGTTTCCAAGTCGTTTTTGTCAAATTTTGGGTAGTTTTTCCAAAAAAAAAAAAAATTGAATTGAGAAATTCAAAAAGTGACCTCTCTAAAGTGCAATCTAGAGGCAAATTCGGTTTCAAAAAGTTATTGATCGAAACTTTTGGATAATTATTTCCATACGAAAAGTTGTACACAGAAAAATAAATAAATAAAAACAAAAATAAAAAAATAAATATTATTGTAACAACACTAGCTTCTTCACTTTGTTCAGAATCTAAAAATATTCCTTGAATAGACAATATTTGTAACAATTTTACTTTGAATAGACGTTGAAATTATTGTCATACTATATAAACTAATGCATTTTCAAAATTTGATCATTTAAATGTAATAGATTTATTGTTCATTTAAACTTTTGCTAGTCTACCCGAATGTGATATGAAAAAAATAATACGTATATCAGGCGAAGCAATGAATTTTTTTTTATTTTATAATAAGGTTTTAACTATTGCCATGTAGGGCGTAAGGCTAGGTAAGTTATAAGGTTAGTGACTGCATGTAGAAGGCGTATACCCTCGAATATTTTTGGCAAGAAATCACTGGTGGTCATTATACATTAAAACTAAAAACTCTTAGAAATTTGTGTCCAATGCGATAGATGCTATGCATAAGCAACGCATTATTACGGTGTATCGTCATAAAATATAATTATTATTAATCAGATGACAACGAACATATTTATTTTTAATTATGGCGGTGAATTGTGAGTCAAGTACGATTATAAATACGTGGTAATGTGTTTTAAAAATAATCAGATTTCTTATTATGCGTAGTCTAATAAGTATTTTACATTCGAAAAAGTAAAAAATTTAGTGATACTTTAGAACCTTTTGGTAAGAAATTTTTTAATTTACTCAAGGGGTTTTCCACATTTCAATCATAGGTCAAAAGGGGGAAGGGGGAACATAAAATGAAATGCATTGTTTACTTATATTGACTATCATAGTTTCACACATGAAATTCGTATTTAAAAAGCTGGGCATACATCGTATCATACATATTCTTCACTCCTCAGGTGGGATTTGGAGAGTGTGTTAAATTTTAAAGAAACGATAAATCATTTAATTAATAAAATGATTCTGAGCGGAGCTTCAGTTTATACAAAACAATTTTACTTAAAAAATACAAAGATTATTAATATATAAAAAAAAATTATTCTGTACTCAGCTAGTTTTATAAACCTACAACATTTCTCATGTGATTTCCATCAATATTTAAATTTTCATAAAGTTTGAATTAAAAAAGAAATAGTTTTTAATGAGTTTTTGTCAAATGTTGGGTAGTTTTCCAAATTTTGAAAAAACTATTGAGAATTTTGAAAAAAAAACATGTTAAATGTATCATCTAGAGAAAAATTGTGATTCAAAAAGTTGCTGGTCGAAACTATTGAACATGTATTTCTATACGAAACAGTATTAACAGAAAAAAAAATTTAAATAATTGTTCAAAAGATTTTCCGCATGCCTTTCAATCAATATAAAATTATCTTAGAAATCGGTTTGGTAAATATTTCTTTCAAAAAGTTTAAATTTAGAATTAGGTTTCAAATTAATGTTAATTAATACAAAAAATGCCAATTTATTTTCGTTATTTTTTCATAAAATTAAAAAAATTTACATTTTTAATACTTGAAAATTATTTACAAGGCTACAAGGTTACACGAGATATAGAACTTCATATATTTACCTTTTTTTGACAACCAGTTGCGCCAATTTCTAATTAAAATAAGTTATTTAAATGTCAAAATCTGGGTAAGTTGATCCTATTCACGAAAAATTAAGTCGATATAGATGTAAGACTTGGTGTGTCAACAATTCATCATTATTTAACATTTATCTTAAGATTTTCGTTCTTAATAAAAAAAAACTAGTTACATATTTATCCAATTAATTTCACTCAGAATCGTTTTTCGAATATAATGATTTTTAATTGCAATTAAATTTAAAATATCATACGATATTGAACCTAGTGAGACAACTATTGTGGAAACGGTTTACTCTAAACACGATTCAGCTCCCCCTCCCCTCAGTATTGTTCTTGGAGACTTAAGAATAGTCTCATGGTGCAAAGTATGTCCAAATTTTCATTTGTTCTTAATTATAATATATAATATTCAACTCGTGCAAAAAAATAAAATTTACGAATTGCAACAACTATACCGTTCACAGCGACCCGTTACGAAAAATTCAAAGCGAACGTTAAATTTTCCAAAATAAAAATGAGCCCTCCCACCCACCCTTCCATAAACCAAGCGTACCGAAGGTAAAATGTGTATCGATAGTAATAATTACCCTTGGAGCGTCCGTCGGAGGTCCGCCAACTGCAAGTCTGCCGCCGTCCTCTGTTCTTGTTGTTTGACGGTGCACGCGTCCATTTGTTGTCGACACTCGGCCACAGCGCGATCCAAACCATCCACTATATTGTCTGATTGGCGCGTCTCGTCATCAGCAGCATCCAGTTCGGCGTGCAACAACGCAGTCTCAATGATCAACTGCACAAACACGATGAACATTATTGCACACGATAATTAAATAGACAACGAGCTTAGAGTTTTAGATTCCGAACGAAGTGAGAAGCTAGTGTTTTTACAATGATGTTTATTTAATTTTTTTTCTGAGTACAACTTTTCGTATGGAAATACTTGTCCAAAAGTTTCGATCAATAACTTTTTGAAACCGGATTTACCTCTAGATTGTACTTTAAAGACGTCATTTTTTGAATTTCTCAATTCTTCAATTTTTTTTTTTTTTTTTGGAAAAAATTATCCAAAATTTGACAAAAACGGCTCGGAAACCATCATTTTTTGATCCGAATTATATGAAAATTAAAACATAGATAGAAAATAATATGAGAAAGATTTTGGCAGAAGAAAATTTCGGAAATGTGAAAAAAAAATTTTGGACATTTTTCTAACATTTTTTTTTTCGTTTATTTTTTGTATTATTAACTTTCTTCGTCCAGAATCGTTTTATTGAAGAAATGATTTATCGTTTCTTAAAAATTCAATACACCCGTCAAGAGAATCCCACCCGACGAGCGAAGTACGCCCATCGTGCGAAGTATGTCCAGTTTTTTTTTTTTAATGGTTTATTTATGAGAAAATAATATGCGATATAATAGTAAAATACGTTTCCAAGAAAATAAACGAAACCATTGCAGCATAATTTTAGAGATTATATGAGTGGCGGGATGGTTATCATATAAAAAAAAAAAATACTATCTAATAAATTTCGTCTTTAGATAACATATTTTGTTGAGTAAAACCAATTATATTTAATGGAAGTTTGTACGTTTTTTTTTTTTTAATTATTAGTCATGCTTATGTTTTTTTACAAATCATTGAAATTTAATTTTTTTTTTTTTTTTTTTAAGTTATTTTATGTACTCAATGAATTTATAAAATTAATTAAAATATAGGAATTAATGAAAATTAGTATTTAAAAAGATTTTATTTTCAAACAATAAAAATACACTAATATATCACACTACAGAAATTATGTTAATATTTTTTATAATATGTATAGGTATGTGTAATCTTAAATCCTCCCCAAAATTATTTTTTGTTTACACGATTGTTTATGCTCTTTATTCAGATTATAATTTTATAATTGAGCAAGCATTGAGCAATTGAACACACATCAATGACGAAATCGATATCGTTCCGATTATAGAAACTTCTAAGACACAGTCCGATTTTTCGAAACTCTACATCTTCCAAACAGATGTCGAGGGCCGTAGTGGCAGTTCGTGGGTAATATAAAGTCAACGACGAGCATTAAAAAAATGTTAATCTAAATATTTATAACTTTATAATATAGTACGGTCTGTAGCCATATATGTATGTAGATGAATCGTAAAAATACTCGAGTAGAGTACATTATGACGTTTATATTAATGTGATGGGTCTGTCAATTGTCATCGAGGTAAAAAGTGCATAATATACGATGACTTTTAGTACTCGTTTAATTTATAATATATTTCAGTGTGGTTTGTAGACATTAAATTTGTTTTTGTAAATGTATTAATAAACATAGTAGGTACACAGATGAGATTATTAACATTAAAAGTTTGTCTATCTATTGTGTAATGATGGCAGTAAGTATAGTAGCGCAGACGGGGCGGCGGAATAGTCACAAATCGTATTACAATTATATACCTCTATACTCAAATATTTCACGATATTATTTTTTTGATTTCTAATTTATTAAAATAATAATGTCTATTCACCTCTTTGTCGACTTCTTCGCGACGCAGGTGCAGCTCCACCAGCCGAGACTTGAATGCCGACAGTTCCACCAACAGTTTCCGACGTTGTTCGGCCGCCTCTGCCGCCCTGTTAGTTGTGGCGAGTGAAGCCGGACCGTCCACGGATGCGTTGGCTTCTGCCGTGAACGGCGAGGAACGCAACCACGTGGTGGTCGTGGTCTGCCACGAGTGTGGCTGTAAAGCGGCCGACTGCAGCAACGCCGACGAAAGCTGCTGTTGTTGCACCGGCAGTTTCGACAGCAACAGGTCGGCTGGCGAGATTTTCGGATCGTCTTTGCCACTGTTGCTGTCGCCGCTACAACTATGCTGCCGATCGTGATGCTGGAGGATACGGGATTCTTTGCCGCTGTAAATATTGTAACAAATGGATTAGGTAACTAATAAATTATAATAGGCAGTTGCGTTCAAGAAATCGAGACCACGCTGTCCAGATACAAGGCCTATCCAATTTTATTAGGTTCTGAGAGGAACGGAGAAACTAGTGTTTTTACAATGACATTTATTTATTATATTTTTTCCTGTGAACACTTTTTCATATAAAAATACTTGTCCGAAAAGAATTCGGCTCTAGATGGTACTTTGAAGAGGTAATTTTTCAGAATTCTCTATAGTTTTTTCCAAAATGTGATGAAAAATATTTTAGAAAAAGAAAATTTTTAATATGGAAATTTTTATTTCAATACTTTATTTTAATCGTTGATTTTATTTTTCTAAGGATATAAAACTGATTGAGTAATAAATACATTTTTTTATTATTATTATTATTATTATAATTATTGATAAACTTTACAATCGTTAAGTAAAATTGTCTAGTATAAACTAATGCTCAGCTCAGAATAGTTTTATTAAAGAAATTATTTATAGCTTCTTTAAAATTTAACACACCCACCAAGTCTCACCCGAAGAGTGAAGAATACCCATAGTATGACCAGTTTTTTATTACCTATGTGCAGTACCACAAGTAACCTACCCCATCCCGAGTAAAACCGCGGATCAGTAAGTTGAAAAAAGATAAAAAATTTATAATAAAGACGGATAAATAGATCCTATACTTACATATTAGTTAAATTCAATTTTAGAAGGTTTTTTCGGCACCCTGTTTTAGCTGGAGTTGTTATAATATTTTGAAAACTACTTCTCCTTAGAAAGTTGATGTCATCAACGTATAAATAATTTATTTAATATAATAATTATTCGATATTATATCGTAATGGTAGAAATGATAAAAATTGTACTGAATGAATTCTCATCGGAGTTTCCAAAAAACATATCAAATTTAACCACACATTCAATATCTATTGAACTTTAACCAGGTCGTCATTTTGTCCCTGGCAATTATTTTACAAGCTTTTCGGCCATCTATCATTTTCCTTATTTAATTTGATAACTTAGCTTTTCTTTCCCCGTACAAAATCTTTCCTAATATATTTAATATAGAATGAAGCAATATGATAAATGACAATTGAAAAACAAACGATATTAACTGTAAAGATAAAGCTCATAGTACGTTATTGTACAGCATTTTATGTAAGTAAAACATATTTTAATTCTAAATAGTTTTAATATGTCGTAGTACTATTTTTTTTTTTTTTTAATTAATTAATGTTACCTACTTTGATATGAAAACTTAAAAATTACAATCATATAAGTTAATTCCTGAACATTTTCAAACAATTCTAATTTACCTGAGTTAAATTTTAGATTTTGAACGAAGTGAAGAAGCTAGTGTTTTTACAATAATGTTTATTTTTTTTTTTCTGTAAACCCTTTTTCGTATGGATATACTTGTCCAAAAGTTTCGATCAGCAACTTTTTGAAACTGGATTTGCCTCTGGGTGGTACTTTAAAGAGATAATTTTTTGAATTTCTCAATTCTACAATTTTTTTTTTTTTTTTTTTTGTTGGGGGGCCTACCCAAAATTTGACAAAAAAATTTGGAAACCATTATTTTTTGATCCAAACTTTATGAAAATTTAAACATAAATAAATAATTATAAGAGAATGATTTTGGCGAAAGAAAATTTTGAAAATGTGAAAAAAAAATTTGAACATTTTTCTAACTTATTTTTTTTATTAATTTTTTTTCCTTTCTTTATTTATTAGATAAAAAATAGTAAAGTATAGACAAGAAAGCCGGACATATTTCACACCATGGATATTATTCGCTCTTCGGGTTAGATACTCTTGGTGAGTGTGTTGAAAATGACGACTATTATTGTTCTTTATATTATTAACTTCCTTCGTTCAAAATCGTCTTATTGAAGAAATGATTTATCGTTTTTTTTTTTTTATAATTCTATACACCCACCAAGAGTACCTGACTCGAGGAGCTGAGAATATTCGTGGTGCGAAATATGTCCGGCTTTCTTGTCCATACTATACTTCACTTCACTTTTTTTTTAATTATCATTTTATTTATACTTTATAAAAATTTTCGATTTCCGAATAAAATTACCTGTTATGGTACGAGGAGTCTGTGGCAGCCGCAGTTATGACAGTGGCGTCATTAGTGGTGATCGGACAAGACTGAACGAGCGTCCGGATTCTAGACCTGGGACTTCCGCACGTTTTCGGCTGAGTCGACTGCACTTGCAGCGTCGCAGACTGCGAGTTTTCCAAAAATACCGAATCATCGCCACCGGCCGTGTGAAGCATCAGTGGCGACAGTGACGGCGGTGACTTCACGGACGACGATAATGCTGGCGGTGGTGGTGACGACGATGACGTCGGCGTGGACGTCATCATGGAAAATTGTTGCTGCTGCAGCAGAGACGGCGTCGGCGAAGTCGGCGTGGACTTGTTGCTGTCCCGCGGAAGCGAACCGTTAGTTTTGATCCTACGAAATCAGAAGGAATGTATCACAATAATTAAACCGTAATTTTAAAAGTAAAATAGGATTTTTCTTTTCTCGAACACCGTGACGACCGGCAAGCGACCAGTGTTTTCCGAACGTCGGACCACAACTACCGCGATACAATGCGTATGGGACACGAGTGTGTCGCAAACGGATTGGATGCAACGACTCGTGTGGCGGTGATAAGAGACTGGAGCATTAAAATGAGAAATAATAAAAACGGTTGTTATCTTCCTGTGTGACCCGCGGGTGTGTGAGTGCTGCAGTAATTATTATACGACTAAGGATCGAGACTAATACGTTTTAATCGCTTCATTCATGAACGTTGGACCGCATGGGTATCAATCTGTAGACCATTATGGTTAGTGTGTATGCGTGTGGGCACGCGCGCGTCTGAGTGTGTACGACCGAGTCTGAGTCAGATTGATTCGTCAGTTCGTTAGCTTAAAACAGTCCGCACGACGTATGTTGATAGTGGAAATTAATAATAATTATTGTTTGCAATAGAATTATTGTCATTGATGACAATTTTATTATTAATTATCGATTTGGAAGTGATGATAATATCTCACCCGACCGTATTTGTACTAGATAAATAATATAATATGACTAATCGACTGACTTGGGTTAATCACTGATTACAGGCGTTTGGAATAAATACTTAAATACTTATTTTTATTAAATATTATATTACGCACATGGTATTGTATTCGAATAATTTATAAAAACAATATTTCGATGATTTTTTCCATTAAACATAAAAAAAAAAAATCATTTGAAATTATAGCCATTAGTCAATCTTAAATTCTATTAATTGTAAACATAATAATGTATACAATTATTATAATAATATTAATTATCGAACCATTTAGTTGAAATCTTGGATAATGTAATTATAAGTCATTTCGGATAATATCATAAAAACTATTAAAATGATGATCATTGACACGCAATAACGTTTCAATAAGACCAACGAGTTTATTTTTTCTTTTGATAATATGAAGAATTATCTTCCAATTTTTTATTATAAATAATTATTTAAATAACTGAAAAATTATTAATGTCATTTTTCTGTTACCTGATTAGGTACCACTTAAACAAAAAAAAAATGCGATTTTACTTTAAAAATAAATACGAAATAACTGTATTTATATCTCAAACTTTATTGTTACGACGCAAACCATGTTGAATTTAAACACTGTGCACAGGATCATGTCTAAAATTCAATTCAACTAAGGCAATGTTTCCAAACTTATTTTGCTTGACGCCACAAGGACATAAGGTTGATTTAAAATCTCTTCCATTCCCCTCAAATAGATTTTTTAAATAGATTTTTTTTTTTAACGGGCATAAGACTAATTTACATAGGTACATTCGATAACAATTATAAATTTTAAAGATACAATACCTATAGCAAGGGCTGCCAAACAGTCAATCGTGGAAGATTTTAAAATCGATCTTGTTATAATTCATTTTAGTTAATTTTAACAAATATCCATCCCTAAAAATATTTGATAACACCGTTAACAACCCAATATACATAATAATTATTAAAAAAGCCGGACATACTTCACACCACGGATATTCTTCGCTCTTCCAATCAAATACTCTTGGTGGGTGTGTAGAATTTTAAAGAAACCATAAATCATATCTTTAATAAGATGATTCTGAACAAAGGAAGTTAATAACATTAAGAATAATAATAGTCATCATTTTCAACACACCCACCAAGAGTATCTGACCCGAAGAGCAAAGAGTACCCGTGTTGCTAAGTATATCCGGCTTTTTTTCTATACTTCACTTATTTTTTTATCTAATAAATAAAGAAAAGGAAAACAATTTAATGAGAAAAAAAGTGTTAGAAAAATGTCCAAAATTTTTCTCATATAATTGTTTATCTATGTTTAAATTTTCCAAAAGTTTAGATCAAAAAATTATGGTTTCCGATTTTTTTTTGTCAAATTTTGGGTAATTCCCCCCCTTAAAAAAAAATAAAATAATATTTATATATATATAATTGAAAAATTGAGAAATTCAAAAAAATGACATCTCTAAAGTACAAACTAGATGCAAATCCGGCTGATCGTGACTTTTGGACAAGAAGACTCATACGAAAGTGCACAGAGAAAAAAAAATTAAATAATATTGTAAAAACTAAATATGTATGTATAAAAATATAATATATTCCTAAAAGTCGATCTTTAAAAGAAAAATTTGTTTTTAGTAAATCACTGCCAAAAAAAGTTTGGCCACCCCTGCAATATAGTATAGATACATGACAAACAAAGCTAAAGTATTTTCAACAAAAAAAGACAGAAAGATAAAAAAATAAATTATTAAGTATATAATATTAAGTAAAGAATGAGTAAATGATTTCTGTTATATAGAAAAAAGATGTCTAATTGATTTACTGCACTTCCAGTGGACGATAAAATATTTATAGCAGTACAAGACATATTGTTTTGAGAATAATATTTTATAGAAAATAATTCTTTGTTACGAATATTATGTTTATTAATTTTGAAAGTGATGTTATTTAAAAGGAAAGAATCATCTATTTTATTATGAAGTAATTTGTGTAAGAAAGTTGTATACATTTTTTTCTGTCTTTTAAAGGTTTTAAATTCACAAAGTCAAGAATGTTTTTATATCCAGAGTAAGGAAGTCTACATATATATATATATATATATATTACTGTTACTGAAGAAGAATATTATTTTGGATTTTTTCTATTTGTTCCCTTTGACCAATGTTGAATGTTACCCATATGATTGAGGCATATTCCAATATAGGGCGAATAATAGATGTATAAATACATTTTAAATGGATCGTTAAAGCTATAGAAATTTCGTTTAATCATGCCAATTAACGAGAGAGCTTCTATTTTTAAATTAATAATACTTGGAAATTAAATAAAAGTTTGGACTCAAAAATTTGAACAAGAGTTTTAACTTAGATAGAGCAAAATAAATTTTGGTTAAAGAACAAATAGTCATTAGAAATAAAATTATGTTTTTTTTAGAAAAAGTGATACATTGACATTTATTTAATATTTAGAGACATTTCGTTTTAAGATTGACCAATTTAAAATTTAAGATGTACCAGTTTTGAAAACTAATTAAATCTTTTTGGAGTAGCCCAGTATCTGTTGTATTACTAATACATTTCGAAATTTTAACCTCATCAATCAACAGAATATAATTAGAATATTAATGGAGAAAATAATATCATTAATGAATAAATTGAATAAAAACGGAAAGAGGTAGACTTTTTGCGGAGCACCAGAAATAACTGAAGTTGGATCTGAAATAAAATTTTTCTATTTGATCGGAATCTAGATAATTATTTTCATGGACATAACACAATATTATTTTATTTATTAGATAAACTGAATAACAGAACATTGCTAAATCTTTTATCAAATGCCTCTACAAAAACAATTAGGAACAATCTGGATGCAGCCTAAAAAATATTACTTTATTAAGGTAGGTAGATATATTGCATTATAAATGCATCTCCGTGTTGTAGGAAATAATAATGAAATAAAAAAATAAAATATTTATACATACATTTTAATTTTCCTTTTAATACTAATACACTACTAGGAAGAGCGCATGATTAGGTCAAATGTCCGAAGATAGACAATTTTGGTAAATGCAATTTTTTCATAGAATAAATCAGTTAAAATTTAAGATACTTTCATATTTTTGAAAAATGTTAAGTCCTTCATGTATTATAACTTGTAACTTAAACAAGTATTTAAGTAAAAATGAATTACCTACTTCACAAGTTATTTAAAAAGTTAGGTTTATTTGACTATGATTTTCTTTGATTCCCCTTCCCCCTTACACACACGAACACACACACACACACACACCATTTATAAACGCGAATCAAAAATTTTGATATATCCAACCTGTTTTGTTGTGGCGGTGTAGTCGTCGACGGCGGCGCTGGGCTTCCGGAACTTTCTGTCGGCACCGAAGTTGAATGCTGCTGTCGATTTTTATTCCTCTCCTCGTAATCCACACAAGCCTTCAATACTTCGTCCAATTGCTGCTGCAGACACTCCGCGTCACTTTGTTTAATGTTTTCCTTATCATCGTCCCGTTCGTTCGTAGTCAAATTAGGTTTGTGGTTGATTTGATGTTGTTGAATGTGCCGTGGGTAATACTGCAACAAAGACGTATGCCAATAATGCCATTATTTGTCCTATTATTTGACAATCTAATCAATTGAAATATATCTATATACGTGGCACGCAATTATGTACTTATGAATTTTAAAAGTGATAAATCAATGTTAGGTAATTATTTTCGCAGTGTGTCGGAAGGTGTAGGTACGCACATAATGATATAAAAGTACGTGCTTATTTTACAATAGTAAGATAGTCATGGATCAGTTTATGTGCTACTATCATAATAATAATAATAATAATAATAATATTCTTAATATTCAATTTTGAAATATACTCTATATGTTCTTCCCCCCTAAATTTGTTCCAATATGAATAAAAATAACGAACACAAAATACCATTTTAATTGGTTAAGTTTAAACCACGACCTAAAGCCGTCAAAATTCAAGATTATTGTTTTTCTTCATAATATTATGTCTTTTTTTAGTTTTTAGTTAATATCACGTTATAATATTAAATTCGTAAATTATTAAATTTAATAAAAGCGCGTATAATAATATTTTAGATTTTGAACGCAGTGAAGAAGCTAGTGTTTTTACAATAATCTTTATTTATTTTTTTCTGTGTACAACTTTTTATATGGAAATACTTGTCCAAAAGTTTCGATCAGTAACTTTTTGAAATTGGATTTTTCTCTAGATTGTACTTTAAAGAGGTCATTTTTTGAATTTCTCAATTCTTAAATTTTTTTTTTTTTGGAAAAAACTACCCAAAATTTGACAAAAACGACTCGAAAACCATCAGTTTTTGATCAGAACTATATGAAAATTTAAACATAGACGTAAAATCATATAAGAAAGATTTTGGCGCAAGAAAATTTTGGAAATGTGAAAAAAAAATTTTGAACATTTTTCTAACTGTTTTTTTTCTCATTTATTTTTTATATTATTAACTTTTTTCGTTCAGAATCGTTTTATTGAAGAAATGATTTATCGTTTCTTTAAAATTCAGTTCACCCGTCAAGAGAATCCCACCCGTCGTGCGAAGTACACCCATCGTGCGAAGTATGTCCGGCATTTTTTAATGTACTTTTTTTTTTTATAGAACTTCATAATGAAACGTAATAGTAGACGTACACAATTTAGTAAAATACCCGAGGGAAGTGAATGCATTTCAGCATCAGATGATGATTTATATGTAACGCCGAAAAATAGGATTTTGGCACATAGTTTTAGTGCGCGTTGGGCCACAAATGGAAAGCAAATTATTTTAGGGTTTTTTGAAGTGAATAAAGTTTAAAAATTTTTTTTAATATTTTTATTCAAAAGTGACCTCAAAACTAAGAGAGTATTTTTTTCACAATAATAAAAAAAAAAAATAATCATGCAGGCACTATAATGTAACACTATCATGCAGCATATAACAAGTAACTCCATTATAGTAATTTTATTATATAGTTTGAAAAACATTTCCGGTGTTGTGTGGCAACTTGAAGAGTACAGATTCTTCAATTTATTTCACACCAAAACTAGCATATATGAGTGCAGAACAGTGGCGTAGCGTGGGTTTTAAAAAAATGTAAGCAGAAAAACTAATGTATTGGATATTTATTAGTAATTTTACAGTCTATTTTAAATATATAATAATTTAACATTACATTTAATTAGTAAATTTTG